>VBVQ01000058.1:0-107213 GCA_011636635.1 Tetramorium simillimum | reverse complement strand
ATCATATACACCATATATACCTTATAAGACGTATATGATACCACATATTTATTGTAAAATGTGAAATCCATTCGATTCACCTAAATGAAAATTATGCTCAAAAATCCTAAAGGTGATATATTTCTGGCTGGTACTGTAACTATCTTAAAGCACTAAACTGTCATTCTTCCATTCCCTATTTTTGTGTTTCAAAAGTCTGGAAGATAGCCTTTCCAGCTGGATACTTACACGTACAAAATAATAACACTGCGTGACACTATAATAGTATCATTAAGTATTTATGAGCATGAAAACGAACGTTTGGTATCTTGTATTGTCATTTTATCGATCAATTTTTTACAGTCACAAGTCTAAAGTTATGGAATGATATGATCAATATATAGTCAGTGATCATTGTTATTCTTCGATTCCCAAAATTCTCATTCTCATCTCATATGTCTGTTTTAGAAAAGATTGATTGGAAAATTAATGAGTTGAATATATGAGGAAATGAAGGAGGAAAAATCCGTTTCGAGAACTCATATTTCAATTACATACTTTATTTATATTGTTAGTATGAAATGTGCAAATGTGGGTAATTAGATATAGATGCGATCGATTTTAAAGTGTTTTTTGTGTCTAAGCGAAATCTAAAATGTTTTCGATTGGAACTCGATGAAATTATAACAGAATCGCTCACATCTTAATCCTAGTAAAATTAAGGAAAGACTACAAAATTGATAAAACTAATTAATCTTTCAGTGATAAGAATGTCGTGAAATAGGATAAACCCGTCCGTATCACCTTAAATCATATACAGATGTAAGCATAAATTGTCTTTGGTATATCCTAAATAAAAATTGAAAATTTTCGTACTTACAGCAGCATATGTCGCCATTGATAATGAAAATATGTTACCAGCTGTTAAATTGCACGGTATTAAGCTTCTGTGAAGAGTTATTATCAACAGTGATTTTAATCTCGGTGAGAATTTATACCATTGCGCAGCATATCTAGGAGATATAAATTTAAGAAGTCAAAGAATTTATACATAAAAGATTTTTATTAATAATAATTATATTCCTTAAAAAATTAAAAATTTTTTTAGAATGGAACCAAGTAAGTATTGCAAATTATAAGTTAAATTTTAAAGAAAAATTTATTCTATAAAATTAGTATTTTTAAAATAATGTTATATTTATGTATATATACAATATCGCAATTTTAAAATATGATAGATTATAAGAGATTTACAAAAAGATTATTTAAAAAATATCTTTTTCAGCAATATTACAAATTTTCCCAAATTTTGCAATATGTAAAAAAATATATATCTGTCGATCAACGTTCTACGAGAATTTGTAATTACCTACATTTATCTAATAAACTTTTAGCTCAAAGTATCAAAATAGAAAAATTCTTACGCTCGATAGAATATATTCTGACTTTCATCTATTAACTGTTGACCAGAATAACATAGGATCAGAAGCTGCATTAACATTCCTATGATTACAAGGCCAAATCTCATTACTTCTTCTAACTGATGTAATACATATACGATCTACAATATATAGCATATATTACACAGAATTTTATATATATAAAATTTTTATTTTTTTATAATAATGTTAATTTTTTCTCTATAAAAAAATGCATATAAATGCTTACTCGAACTCCAACTAAACTTATAATCGCACCAGTCATCAATAGCATGATTAATGCCACTGTTCGATACATTGAATTCAGTACGTCGACAAACCTAATGAAACGATAATATTATAAATAATATATTTTTGCAGATTATGGAAAGATCGAAAGAAATTATTTACTCTAAAGCGAGTTGATATTTCCTTAAACATATGACATATTCTTTGTATGTCACTTGCTCACTTGATCTGTTAATGTCCGGCTTTGATATTATCTTCTCGAGTCGCTGACTGTGAAATAAAAGTTTTACAGCGATTTTTCATCTTTTGCGATAAAGAATCGTAAGAAAATTATTTTGTGTACCTAACGACCGAGAATAAACTGCAAGCATGAACAGTGCAGGTGACATGCATAGTATCGATTCCAACCATGATAATTGTACCTGTCACGATTATACTCATGTTATAACAAAAAATGGGTACAAAATACTTGTCCTTATCTATTCTCCATTCTATAGAAACTGCGAAAATTCGCGGCCGTGACTCATTAAGAGGTCGTATGATATCAAGGAATATCGGTGTTAACGGAACCATTAAAAATATTGCTATCATGGAGAACATTATTACTGCAATTTTATAAAAGATATATTTTTGTATATGTATATATTTATATTTAATTTTTAATGTATAAAATTAATATACTAATATATAATTAAAAAGATTGAAATTAATTCTTTGTTTTCTTGATAGAATTATACAGATTGTATTAACAGGATTTAATTAAAATTTTTAGAAAGTTTTTTTACTAGAGATTTGCATCTATGTTATAGTATGTAGCGCTAATTTATCTATGTGATAGTTTATTATCTTTGCAATTACTCACTCGAGTAAAATATTGTAAATTTTCGCGATATGAGAGAATAATCTTTAAGGACACGTATTTCAAATTCACTTGTAAATATATTCCAATGATTCTCCATGGCTTCGCATAATTGTTGAATCTGACAAAAAAAAAAACAAAGAATCTTATTGTAATGATAATTTAAAAAAGCATAAATAAGCGAATACTTTTTTCCGTACACGTACCTTCTCGTGATTCCAAAAGCTATTAAGTAACTTTGCGACAAAAGTGGTTAATAAGACAATTTGAGAGCAACATTCGAAAACCAATCGTGAGTTTTTCCAATGATCATACAACATTATTATCTAAGCGCAACGTTAATTATAATTTATAAGGTACATTATATGTATTTAAAAATGATAACACTTTTTTCAATATTATCGTATTCGTGCACATGAAATTGTATTAATGTATTACCACCAAGGGATAATTAGTCATTTGAAGCACAAAATAAGAAATCGGTAAGAAATGTCGTACGTGTTTAGTCTGAAATGGCCAAAGGCCCAAGTACGACAATAATATCTTATTGAGATTATACTCCTGTAAAACATGCGCCAGCATGATATCTTACTTTCCGTTTGAGTGCTACGATAGAACTGACATGTGCTGCACGTGCCATCGATCCGGTGTCAAGCCCAAATTTCCAGAAATATAAAATTACAGGATGTCAAGTACCGTCAGCACGAACTAGCTATTTCTATCGCGGCGGCGTATTTATTTTCTAACTAAGTTGCCATCCCCTCATTTTTTATACAGATAGCATTTATAACGTAGCTTGTTCAATATAACGCTTACATATACAAAATGATGGGATCGCATAATGCAGTAAAGATGCTACATGAATAAATAATAGTGAGAATGAGAACAGACTGTGCTTGTCTTATCGTTTTATTGATCAGTTTCACTTTTCGCGTACAATTTTTAGTGGGCTATAACTTCTAGTAGGCGCAGGTGCAATTAGTTTTAAGTGCTTAAAAGTGAAGTTTATATAGTCGGTTTCACAACACGATCCATAAAGATGTAATAATATGAAATTCTACATAATACAAAATAACTAGTCTTTGAAGGATAAAAATGCCATAAAGTAAGATAAGGCCGCTCGTACCACCTTTAATCATATACAGATGCGTAAATTATTTTACATTGCAATATCAATTTGCACATTTTCTTTCTTACCGTAGCGTAAGTTGTCATTGACAATGGAACTACGTTGCCTGCTGTTAAACCAGAAGGAATAATACTTCTATAAAGAGTTATAATTAAGAGTGACTTTAATCTCGGAGAGAATTTATACCATTTCGCAGCATATCTGGAAGAATAAATGTAAAAATTTATTCATTCAAGAGACAGGAAGTATCTTCATGAAAAACTGTTATTTATATATATTTTTTAATATAATGCAGAGAAATAAATATTATAAATTGTGATCTAACTTTATAAAATAAAGTAAAAGCAAAAATTTATTATTTTTTTGTTTTCAAAAAAATCTTATTCATATTAATTGATGACATTAAAGTATTAACAGTATTAAAAGTATTGTAGGATTAATGATTACATATGTATGCGAAAGCGTAATAATAATTAAAATAAAATTATTCTTACACTCGATAGAATACATTCTGACTCTCGTCCATTAGCTTTTGACCAGAATAACATACGATCATAAGTTGTACTAGCATGCTAATAACTATAAAACCAAATCTCATTACTTCTTTCATTTGATCTAATGTATAAACGATCTATAATAAATCAATACATTTTTATGTAAAATATAATCTTTAAATTTATATGATGATATAACAATTTCGCGCATACGATTGAAATTCTTATTATATATTACAGTTAAATGATGTTCCATTTCCTTACGTATATAAATAATATATAAATAATTATATAATACTTACTCGAATTCCAACTAGACTTATAGTTATACTATTTAACAATAATAGAAATAATGCAATAACTTGATATGTTGCATTGAATTTATTGACAAACCTATGAGAGACATTTGTATAAATATTTTAATATAGATTAATGTTGCGTATAGAACAATAATTGTAAAGATTATATGGAAAAGCTTACTCTAAAGCAAGCTGATATTTTTTCAAGCATATTATGTATCGTTGATATATTTTTTTCTCGTTCAACAATTCGAATTTCTCGTTTAAGCAACTTTCGTTTTTACAAACTTGTTTTGTGATATCCAACTTTGATATTACCTCGAATTGCTGACTGTGAAGTAGGATTTCCATTCGTATTTCACAAGGTTTAAAGTATCGTGTAAATGTACATACCTGATGATCGAGAATAAACTGCAAGCATGAGTAGTGCAAGCGACGTACATAGTATCGACACCAACCATGGTAATCACACCGAATACTACTACACTGATAGAGTAACAATAGATTGGTGCATAGTATTTCTCCTGATCTACTCTAAATCCTACAGAGACCGCAAAGATTCGTGGACGTGATTCATTAAGAGGCCGTATAATGTCGAGGAAAACCGGTGTTAATGGGATTAATGTAAAAATCGTTACCATGGTGTACAGCATCACTATGAAATTGTAAGACGTATATTCTTACTGTTAATGTCTGAATAAAAGTTATACATATGTATGTATGTACACGAGAAACTCGTTTCATGCGAAATTTCTTTGTTAAATGGTTATGTGTTTGTGAATGTGGTTGTGAATGAAATTACTAATATATAAAAGTTTACATTTATTTTGCATGATATACTTACTCGCGTACATTATTGTAAATTTTCGCGATATGAGAGAATAATTCTTAAGGATACGCATTTCAGATTCATTTGTAAATATATTCCAATGATTGTCCATGATCTCGTATAAACGTTGAATCTGACCATTGTAATAATAATTATTACAAAAATAATTAAGAATAAGTTATATATAAAGATAAGATAAATAAATAAGTAAAATAGATAAGTTATATAATATCTCACGAGAAAAAGATATAATAGAAAATGGATTGTTAAGAGAAATATATGGATGGATGAATGTAATTAAATATTGATTAACCAATTTAAGCCCCATTTTTTGGCTTCAAGTTGAAGTGAATAAAATTAATTCATTCAATTAAAGACGAGTTGTAAAAAGAATCTTACTGAAATAATAACTAAAAGACGTAGATAAAGCAAAATTGTTTCGCAAACTTACCTTATCGTGATTCAAGAACTCGTTTAATAACTTTGCGACAAAAGTAGTTAACAAAATAAACTGATAACAGGACTCGAAGAATACTTGGGTATCCTTCACATGATCATATAACGTTATTATCTGTGCGCAGTATTGGTACAATAGCGACCCGTAAAATGCATTATGCAATGAAAAATTATATTTAGCGTAACAATACTTCTTAAACGCTAATCAGACTTGCAGAATAAAATGTATTTACTGGTACTTGTTACCTCGAACGGATAGTAACTGAATTCAACCGCGAGATAGCACATCGGTATCAGTCTCCTCGCGAGTTTACTTTGAAATGGCCAGATACCTAAGCACGACAAGAATATTTTATTAATATTATATTCTCGCTGAATGTGCGCTAGCATGACTCGGCGTCTGTTCACGCTTGAAAGCTATGATATAAATGCGTCGATCTTCACTACAGTTTTTCTACGCGAGTTGAGGGAGGAAGTATAAAGTTGCAAAATGTTAGAAATTCTTGACGTGTACCAATTACTCTTGCCAATGTAAAAAGATAGCCTGTTCTACAGGCAAACCGCTAATTCCGCTCTCGGATCACTATTGATTATGAAAAATAGTATTTCGGGAATATCTTTCATAGAACAGTGTTGTAGTAATACACACATTGCATGACGTGGCAAGTCTATCGGACGGACAGGTAGTAATTGAGAATATCATAAAAGTGTAACAAAACTGTAAGAGGGAGGAAGCGTGTTATCTTATATTCTTTATTAATCTCTCCCTTTTCTTTTGCAATTTTTAGCACGAGCTGCGATCGTTAATAAACGCAGGTGTAGTCGGCTTCAAGTGCTTCTTGTGTCCGAGCGGAGTCGACGAATTTCCACACGTCTCTGTGGACGACGTGAGGGAAACTCTTTTGGAGCTGCTGCCTACAAAGACCGTGCTGGCGGTATCTATTACATCACACTGTGCTTACGTTCTCGTTAGATCTATTCGCGACTAATCGCAAATGTATTTGCAGTTTCACGCGGAATACGAGGAAAATGAAAAGCCGAATCTATTAACCGGTACGTACGAGAGTAACACTTCCGTCCTTTCGCAATATCAATTTTTTTTTTTTCATTTCGCGTACTTTCAGACAATCCAGGCCTGTACGATACTTTCTTGCGTACTCGTCCTGATCGCATGGAACTTGATGCGGTTAAATTAATTTGTGATTGGTGTATAAAATATAAGTAAGTCAGAGAAAAAAAAACAGAGAGAAACTGGATTCAATGTTTCAATGTTTTGTATAAAAATAATGTTATATAAAACTTTCAAGCTTTCGATGCCACATAGTGCACTTGTCAAGCGCGGAATGTTTGGCACTAATAAATGATGCCAAGGCACGTGGTGCACCTTTAACTGTGGAAACATGTTATCACTATCTAACACTGACCGCGGAAGAGATTCCGGCAGGTTCTACTGAATTCAAATGTTGCCCGCCGATCAGGAGAAAAAGTAATCAAGTAATTAGACAAATTTTTTTCCTATAAACTATATCAGTCATTTTAACGATTTCAATCGTAATGTGTCTTTCTTTCGATAATCAGATATTCTGAAACGGTATTTGAAAAGATTCGCTACACATCTATCGATATAACATGCATAGAAGTTTTTCAATCGAAAAATGTTTTAAGTTTTCTATTCGGCATTTAATATTATAAAACTTGAATTTATTCGTGGTATCAATTTTCAATCTTTATGTATACATTTATAGGAACAATTGTGGCACGGTATTAAAAACGGAACATTAGATATGATCGTTTCGGATCACTCTCCCTGCGTGCCAGAATTGAAAACTTGCGGAAATTTTCTGACCGCTTGGGGTGGAATCTCCTCGTTGCAATTTGGTATATATTTACGTGAAATTTATTAGAGAATAAGATCATAAGAATGTTTAAGAAAGAAAGAGAGAGTACATATTATATATGAGTTTCTTGAAAAATTCCAATAGGATTACCGTTGATATGGACAACCGCAAGAACGAAAGGTATACTACTTTCCGATGTTTCAAAGCTATTAAGCAGTCAACCCGCAAGACTATGCGGTCTCGAAGACCGTAAAGGTGATTTATCAGTTGGAAAGGACGCGGATTTCGTTATTTGGGATCCAGAAGAGTCTATTAAGGTCAGTTCTGCTGTTCGTTGTATTAATTTTGAAAAGAGAGTACTCCACGTGGGTATCATCAGAAAATTGTATCGTATTTTCGCAGATTGAGGCAGATGACATTCACCACAAGAACAAAGTAAGTAAATATGGCATAAGCTACTAATTAAAAATATGATTAAATAAAATAAAAATAAAAATTCTCAGGAAAGATCTCGCCAAGTCTACAAAATTATTTAACTTTACAGCTGACACCGTATCAAAGAAAGGTCCTGTTTGGAAAAGTAATCGCAACTGTTCTTAGAGGACGATTTGTTTTCAAAGAAGGAAAGATTTGCGATAAACCTACGGGAAAATTGCTGCTAAATCCAAATATCTTGCAAACAATAGAAACTCAATAAACTTAATTTTGTTTCGTAACTCACAATTTTTTTTATTCATTTCTGTTTTAATATAAATTATCAATAATAAAGAAAAACAAGAGAAATAGCAAATAATGAAAAATATTTTTTAAACATTATTAACTTTTGTTTTATATTGTTGATGTAATCAAACTTTTTCTTCGGTTCTTCTACTAATCGTCGAAGGTTGATATTTATAGACACAAATGTTGTTCGACTAGTATTAGAAATAGCTAATGATGACGTTGCGAAACAGTTTCAAAATTCAAGAAAGGAGCATATTCATAAAAGTGAAACTCTTCAGCCAATACAGGTAACAGCAAATCTTGTCTCTGTCGTATATTGGTCAATAGGGCACCGATATTCGTAGCAGGTCGTACGACGTTCCTCGAGAATGTACCAAGTGAAATGGCTTGGCGAAGATATGCGTCGCCGATTTTTCGCGGCGATTGTTCCTCGGCATTTACTCTAGTTTAATTTACATAAACTGCGAAACTTTCTCAGTGTAACATCCAAAAAATTATTGCAAATGTATCGTAAAAAGATTGAATTATAAACAGAATATTAAATGTGTAATATATTACTATATATTTCCTTTATCTGACAATGAGATATCCGCGTATGACATAAGTGAGAATACAAGTGAAAATGTTTATATCTATAATTATCTATATTTTCTTCATTCTATTCTTATTTTCTTTCATTCTTTTTTCTTTTTTATATTTCTTCGTAATTTCTACGCCTTGTAAGATTTTTTTCCGTTCTTTGAAATATATATAATATGTAACGAGTATTTGTATAGTTTGAAGCGCACTTGGACGGTAAGTCTTCCTTGAGAAGGATGGGAGTGGCATTCACCGCTCTTCTGCCACCACGCATCTGCGGTATAAAAGCAACCAGCGTTGCAGCGCGCTTAGTTTCGTTTCGAAGTGGCCGATTGTTAAACGCATTTTCAACGTGAGTACCACAATCTACACACAGTAGAGAACCCACGTTATTTCCTTGTTCAGAAAAAAACAACGAACTTTATTTTCGACCAAATTTTGTGTATATGTGTATTTCATTACTTCTGAATTGGAGTTTTATCTATTTTTTTTAAACTTCTTTGTGCTTAAAGTGCAAAATATATGCACAAGTTTCGAAAACGAAAATGAAAATAAGCGTACAGAGTTTTAACATATCATATTTTCACATATATTAGCATTTTTTTATAACTCCAAATCAGTCAGAAATATCAATTTCAATATTGCGCAGTATATATGCGTATAAATTTCTGCAAAAATATAAAAAATATTTTTGCAGCGGAATATCGTTATATCGGAGCAAGTTTTTATTTTGTTACGACGCAACGAAATTCTCCGTTGCTCCAATTTCACGACCTCGACCATTAAGGAGAGATCGGACCAGCTCATCGCTTTCGATACATACAAAACTCTCGCCAATAACTGGCATCTTGTTCCTCTTTGCATTTTACACGATGATAATTCCATGTTGACGTAATATTTAAATGGCTTCATAATTTTTGTTTCGAGCGTGACGCGAAGCTGATGAATAATGCATATAGTTACGAAACTCTCTGCAAAAGATTATATGTATAAAATATAGTCTATTTGAAGTCTTCATCTCTTAATCACTTGCATATATTTCGAAGCTTGTAAATTTTCTGTTCTCGAATTATTCATTATGCTGTTTAATAATTTTCTCTCTTATTTGTCTCCAGATGGGATTTCACACTGTAGTTTTGGCTACGTTACTTCTGGTGGGTGTGATTGCGGCGTATCCACAGAAAGACGGGCAAATCTTTAGCAATGAGGCAATACGGCAAGCTCAAAACACCTATCTTATCCCTAAGGATGCGACCATACAAAAGGTCCAAGAGGGCATCGAACTGGCCGCTTACGAATCAATTCCTGGAGACCAAAGGATCAATCTCTTCGAGATCTTGGGAGAGCACGTGCCACCCGAAGTGGTGAACAATCTTCAGACTCAGATTGATCAAATAGGTCGAAATTAAATCGTTTCCTCTTGTATTCGTCATCTTTTGCTGTCGTGTAAAAAATAATCATATTCTAAGTGCCTTTAGTAGAAAAGTATTTATGAACAGCTGTTTTCTTTCTATCTTGCTTTTATATTTGACAAAATTCTTTTTATGATGTAGAAAGTTTTCACTTTTCATAAATAAATGTATGAGAAAATAGCTTATATGTGTGTGGTGTATCATCTTGTGCCTGCGATATATCATTTCATGTCTATTCGCAGATAGAGAATAGCTTATTACGACATTGCGTATAGAAGGAAGTATATAAATATCATAATACACTTTATAATAAAGTAGTTTATGCTTCTCTCTCGTAATTTCATTGGTCTTTTAAGTGTCACACAAACTCTTTAGCATTAAAATTGGCATTCCTCAAAATGCACAGTTTGCAGATCATGAAATTAATCACGTATTCTTGTAAGGATCCCTTAGTTTGAATTATGTATGCTGCTAGCGATATATTATAGAGAAAGTTGCAGAACTACTCATCGAAGAAGCGTACTTTCACTTCTATTCACCGTGTTACTGAACGTGGCTTTTCTGTTCTGCCGTTTATTACATGACACAGCTAAATTTCAGCATAATCAAGATACGACGGGGTTATGAGATCATGTTTTCCGTTTTCTGCTCTGCTAATTTTATTGTCTCTCATTATTATAATACATATCTATATTAAGAACGGAAGGTCTCAATTCATACTTTTCGTGAAACTTTCACTTTCTTTCATATATACAGCCGTGCGTATGTAGATGAATTAAATCTATTAGAAAAATCGTTATATAACAATATACAGTTTGATCACCTTATTCTATCCGTTACAAAAGTTTAATAAAAAATAGTTACTATAATTAATGTTTCTTGTCTTATTTCTTTTTTTTTTTCGTAATTAATCGCACATACATTGTACTCAGATCATATATTTTTCTAGAAATCTACAATACTATCGATTAATAATGGTGAATTGTGCTCACGAGCAAGTGGGGCTTTTTAATAAAAACAATCATTTTCATGTATCAACATTACATACATTTTGGAATATAAAAACCACAAATGACATTTGTACATTAATGTTAAATAACTTAAAAACGGTTTTATTATGTCAAGGTACAAATCTGAGAACTATGTAAATGAGTTTTGAACAATTTCCGATTCTAGCTTTCATTTTCGAATCAATGATCCTTTCGTTTCTCAGCGTACACACATAATGTGTAGGCTTGATGAGGGAAATTACATGTGTATTTCCATCTTTTTGAGTAACCAAATTATAAAAAATTGACATTTTTTTCTCAAGTAATATTAAGTATTATAATACCAAATCCAATGTCAAAAATACTTTTATAATATGCACAGATTTCAATTTTTGAGTAAACATAAAGAAAAAACTACCAGGACTCATATAACGTGATGAATCGCATTTATTAGTAGTACATTATCTTGCATTTCTATTGTTATTTTCTTTACCACCCATAATAATTAAACTCCATCAAATGTGCTTATATATTAATGTTCTATATTATATTTCTTATCAATCAGATGTAAATTTGAGTATCTTTCATATATTCTAAATATCATAGCAAGCCATGTGAGACAGATTTTCTAAACCAATGCTTCTAGATAAAGAGATATTTAAAATTTATTTCATTAATTCATTTGTCTTTACACCTCGTACGTGTGTCACGGAAAACTTAGAAAAAACCATATATATTTGCAAGTCTTCTTATATTATCAAATAAGAAATGGAATGAGATATACTTAATCTTAGAAACTATATTAATATTACGCAAAAATGACAAAAAATGAAAACCCACATATTCTTCTCGATACTTTGTTGAAGAAAAATAAAATAAAATTAATATATAATACGTATACATTCCTACATATTTTGACTTGGTACAAAATTTTATTATGTACATGTGAAAATTCAAGTATGGAAATATGAGGATATTAATACAGAGGATGTTAATTTATTATTTTAAATTAAGTAAAATTTTTATATACTACAACTAAATGTATACGAACATGAAATACTCGAACGGCCAAAAAATTATTAAAATATAACACTAATTGATTTGTTTTTGCTTTGCACTCAATGCAAGAAAATGTACTATTCTTACAAATTGCTATATCTTAAGAAAGCTTTACTTGGAATCAGCGTGACTTTTGCTGTAATTTCCTGTGTGCTCTTTTTTCAGTGTGCAGATCCCTTTCATTTACTTTCTGGAAAAATTTAATAATAATAAGCATGTAACAATTTAAAATCATCACGAGTACTATTTATTACATATTACTATTTACTAATTATTACTTACTTAGATCTCTTAGATCCTCTGTCGCTTCTTTCTGAGCTCCGTTCACGAGGACGTTTCTTACTGCTGGACGAAGAATGCGACGATTTACTTTTATCGTGTCTATCGCTCTTCTTGGGACTAAACAAACAAATTTCAATTATAGCAACACCAAAAATGTAAAATTTCTCAGTAATCACCTGTGTTTGGATGATTTGGAAGGAGACTTCTTGTGTGAGCCCCCACTCCGTGATCGATCCATTCTTTAATTATCAAGCATAAAACTCGATATAATTTCGCAAAGAGAAAATTTATTTTACGTAGGAATATATTTGTTATTTGTAAATTATACGAGATCATGTTTACCTGTGTTTGTCTGATGATCGTTTATCCTTACTGTTGGATGAACTTTTACTCTTTGAGTTCGTGGAACTCTTGTGTTTAGAATTATGTCTTATATGAAACAAAAAAATAAATATTTAAAATCAAAAGATTCAATAAAAACATTAAAATATTAAATACATCTATGCATACCTATCTTTTGAAGGAGACGGAGATTGTCTTCGACTTCCTTTCTTCTTTTTACTTGAACTATAATCATCACGGTAACGATCTTCTCCCCTCTCTTTGTCTTCCTCAGCCGCTTCTCTCTCCAAATCTGACCAATCTTTTCCCGATTCTTCAGAACTGCCTAATTCTTCCTCTACAAAAAATTTATATAAGTAAAATGAAATAAATTAGAAAATATAAAAAACAAACTATAATACAATAATTGTGGACAAAGTACCTTCACTATCACTATCCTCAGAAGCCTCGGAATATTCAGAATCATCATCAGATTCTTCCTCGCTTTCTATATCGGATGGCTATAAATAAATTAAATACACATAAAATATAATTGTCTTATATTTTTAAAAAATCTAATTTGTTTAAATGTCGAACCTCATATGCATCATCTTCTTCCTCTTCTTCATCTTCAACCTCTTCATTTTCAGCATCACTTTCTGGATCCAAGAATGTCCATCCTCCACTATCAAAGAATCCTTCAGGATCATCTGTTATAGTTTTCATAATCTTTGTCCAATTCAAAGACTGGACACCTTCCGAATATCGAATGTCACATGAACTAAACAAGAAATATAAATTTAATAATTATGTGAATTATATTATTTAATATAAAAACTTTGTATATGAAATGTCACTTACTTTAACCATTCCTTGACATGATCTAGCATATTCATAGGAATGGCATTTACCATAGCTACTTTTCTATGATAATCTTTGAAAACAAAAATCATGTCAAAGTTCTTCAAATGAAATTGTACTCTTTCAAAATGAACCAGTTCAACATCTTCCAAGGTAATGACAAATGGAGGCTAAAATTGAAGATAATATTAATATAACATTCTCTTTGCCTTGAAATATTATATTCGTTTCATAAAGATTCATTACCCATTCTGTGAGATTAACCAAACATCCACTGGTTGGTTGAAGTAAGACAGTACTCCTGTATGGTGCACCAGGAAAGCCCAAGTCCCGAAACGGTGTATCAAACTCTATCTCTTGCTTCGTCATACCTTCGACCTTTATAATATAAACAGATAGCATCATGTATATAAAATATATACAGGTATCATTATGTAATACAAAAAAACGTAAAGTCAATAAGCAATAAGTCAATTAAATTTTTACACACCTTTTCACAAAAGCTTCTAAAAGCAGTTTTTAATTTATGTCTCAGTTCTCGTTCCGACTGTTCAGCTGCAAGATCATCGCGATCATGCATGTGTTGATGTTTACCTAAATCTGTAGTAATTTCTCCAACTTCGGTATAGAACTGCACATCCACATGTTTCTTTTTACCAAACATAATAGCATGCTGAAAATATACAAATATTTATAGATATGTACAATTCATAATCTATATTAAAAATTAATATTATGGTATTAAAAAAATAATTAAGATAGCAATATGTTACGTACTTTTAAGTGGAAATGAAGAAGTATAATCATTTCACCATCGCACGGCTGGAAGAAAGCATTCTTAATATTATTATAAAGAATGTCCACTTTATCGCCGCGAACTGAAGTATAGCGGAATCCATTTGTGTGCGCTTCTAAACCACCAGTCATTCTTTTTGTAACAATATTCGGCCGAATGTACAAGTCCTTTAATTTTGGATTGCCTTTATTCTGTGATAATATTAAGGTATCTTGTTTCACAAGATCCTCCTTTTCTCTTTCTTCTGCCTCTCGATTTTTGAACTTTTTCTGGACTTCTTTAATTAGCCTAAAGGCTGTATTCAAGTTTGACGATGGTGCAGAGATCTCGCCGGGCTCTTTGGTATTTGTGCTTCGATATGTTACTTCCTTAACAAATGTTGCATCAGGCTGAGGGTAAGATCCACCTTCATTTCGACCCATGGTTGCGCCAGGGTGAAAGAAGTTTATTCTAAGATACGTATAATCTCCTTCTACTGATTGTGAAATGTTCTTAATCGTTGATATGTGGAAAGGTACTGGAATACCAGCAATAGGTAAGATCACAGTTTCATATTTCTTATCCACATATAATTTCAACTCCTTGACTTCCGGTTCGCGTGGCATATGACTCAAACTTTTGTAAGATACTGTTGATTTACGTATCTTCTCCTGTTCTTTACCACCAGACTGTTGGGCCAATCGAGCCTTAGCAATTTCATTCAATTGTTGAGCTAACTCTTTTTGATGTTGCTTTCTTTTCTCTTCTGAACTATGCTCTGTTCTCAATTTAGATTCTATTACAGCTGTTCTTTTTCCACGTCCCAAGATCTCTGGCTTTGGTTCATTTTCTTTTCCGCTTCCCTCCTCTTCGTCATCTTCCTCATCCTTTACATATATACCTATATTTTTCACCTTCTTCTTCGATGGCGTTAAATTAGAAGCGGGTTGGCCTTCATTCACTATAACTGTATCGCCTATGAAAAGAGCATATGTTTTTCCCTCCTTGTCTGTTGCATCTGGATTGGCAAGATTTGCAAGACCAACATTAATGTTAAATACCATGCCCTTCTTAACTATTGCATGAATTTTCGGACCCAATAGCAAAGAACTTTCTTTGAATTCAATGCCCATAGCAAATCCAAAATTCTTGGTTAAATGATTTAACATTGCTGGTTTCTCATCTTTCACGAATTTAATACCAGCCTCGTATACTTCACTTATTTTTGTTCCCGCAGTTAATTTTTTCAAGATCTCCTCTTCTAGTTGTAACAAAAAATTATAATTTTCCTATAACAATATATTATAAGTTACTGAAAATTTCTTTAATTTTATTTTAGTAATATATTTTTTTATTTCTCTATTTTCTACGTACCTCAATTACTTTTGTGGGGTTAACCAATAAAGTTCTCACAATGTTTGAACAATAAGATTTGTAACGTGCTCCCAATGAACAGACAATAACACCAAAATGAAGAGTAGTATTTTTGTCACTAACAGCGCTAAATTTAAGCGAGTAATTTCCACCGCTTTGTATAATTGCAGGGTAACACATATCTACCTGCGTAGTATCTACTCCAGTTACATACTTCTTATTTGTGATAGCCGCATCTACACCTTCTGCCAGTTTTGAATGTTTAACTTTCTGAAATCGAAATATATAATTGTAATGTTTCTTTCTCGCACATTCCGTTTTTCTTTACAACTACAATCTCACGTAGAATTGAAGAAAATATACCTTGTCCGAGTCTATGATTTCCATTATCTGATCTTTAAGATACTTGGTGAAAACATCCACAGATATCAAACAAGCTTTCTTAATAGTGATTATCTCACTGTCTTCTTTCGGGCACATGACATAAGCAGATGCCGCACTTACATCAACCTACACAATTATACAAAGTTTAAGACTTTACATTTGTTCAACTTGTAGGTGTATTCGTAAGGTATAACTTTCTCATTTTTCCTACTTACTGTATCAAAAGATTCGTTCTTTAAAGCTGCTCTCCACGCATCCATGAAAGCACCTGGATAATTTTCTTTTGAAAATACTCCCAAAGTTTTGCCTTTTTTACTTTGCTTCATCACGTCAATGAGTTTTGCAAAATTTGCCTTGTCTTCATCACTCTGTAAGAAGATATCCAGTATTCGTTAGTATGCTATTGACGTATTTGATAATAAAATTGTTCTCACATATACTATACAATATACATACCCTGTCTCTCACAAATAACTTTACAGATGGTACTTCTGTATCTTCGGAATTCTGATTTTCCACCTTTCTCAGAAATTCAATTTTCTTTTTACTAGCCAAGAAGTTGATGGACTCTTCTGCCAATATCATTATAGTATCCGTGAGTTCGTAACTAAGCAGCCATGTCTAAAACAAAGCACATTCATTTCTGTATCAATAAAAATAAAACAATTTCTTATATTAAACATTCTTAGTAAATTGATTTTTAATCATTAATATGTCTTCGACAAATCTAAATATAGAAAATTAATATTTCTAGAAACATTAAATATATCTTATTTCATAATATTTCTTTTTCAAGTAAATAAATAATCTACGCTATACAAATGATGGCTTCTCTTCTTTCTTTTCCCCTAATGGGGCTGGCACCTGGTCTTTTTCAGAACCAATACAGCCAAAACAAATATTTATGCTCCAAATAGAGGAAACAAAAGCGGTTGATCTTCAAAAATTTTTGGGACGAAACACGTCCGAACACGTTCACTAGCAGTTCGCGACTTTACTAAGGATGGCAAGAGATCAGTCTTGGAAAAATTAACACATATCGCACCTTTTTCACAAGAAACTCAGCGAGCAATTTTTAGCTAAAATTTTCGATTCTAAAATATACATACCTGCAACGCTATGGACTTGCTGTAAACGATGTCTTCGTCGGTGCCGACGGCGGAAACGAGACAATCCATTTTACCGAAACTGTCATCGTTGCCGACCTCGCCATCCTGTAGAAAATAAAAGATTGTGTAAGAAGACGCAACAGTTCGGCTCGCCGGGATCGGGCGGCACGCGATTTCCGGCACGCTCACCTTCCACGCGGCGTACAGGCGCTTCATCCGCCGAAAAAACATATCCTTGTCAAGCGACACGTTCGCCATGGTTTGGCGCTTGGATTTTTACTCACGCACGCCGAGCACAAAATCCTCCTGCAGCAGGAGTCCTGCTTCTAACGCGAAATTATAATCAACGCCTGCGTCGTAAGCGGGCGGGGGGGGGAACAAAACATTCAGAAGACGCGTAGCCGCGGCGTTATCACATCTTCCCACCCGGTTCCTCGTGATTCCGCGTGCCGGTACACAGATCGATCTATTTCGCGAATTCCACCGCCGACGACGCGACAGGCATCGACCGTTAGACTCGTGCGAAGACCCACGGGCGCGGAGATTGGCGGAGATGGCGGGATTATAACCAAACCCGCGGACACACGCAACGCTGCCTGCGATGCCGCGAATCGTGACGCTCGCGCACGGAACGCGTCCCGCGCAATACCGCCGTGAAAGCGAGGCGTCGATTGGCCGAGGCGCCCGCCGCTCCCCGCGCGCCAACACTAGGGAACACGGCGTGACTCGCGCGACAACCAATCGCGGCGCCGGCTCTCTCGGAATCACGAAGCGAAGTGGCTGGGAGGGGAATCCGATGCGCATATGTTACGACTGCTCCTGCGCACGCCCGAGAAGGATCCGATTGCTCACAACGCCAATGGGCTAATTTAATATAAAATTTCTGATTGGTGGCTTTCCGGAAAATTCCTAGACACCGGCCGATGTGAGTGGATGTCTGCTATTCTCGCTCCACCAATCGATCGCATTTGTTTCTTGGAGCAATGAGAGAAGACTGGCAAGATCACGATCTAAAAGTTACTAGTGCCGCCGACGACGGCACACTACGAGATTGTTTTGTGTACCCTTGAACTAGCATTTTCGCTATATATGCTTGATCTCCTTCTGCTGCGCACACATGCGTACTCGTGCGTGCGCCCTACATATGTATCACACACACACACACACGCGTGAAAGACGTGCACGTATACGCACGCACGTACACAAAGCAACCTGTACAACCGCATTTTACTACCAGGCGTCAAACGTCTCTCGCAGTCTCTCGCGTAATCGGGATGTAGGGGCCGATTAGGGCCTTCGTTCCGTGACGGAACTCGCAAAACACCGCTGTTTCGCGTGCGCTACTTAGCTTTCATTTCATGCGCATACGTATGCATACATATATACATATATATACATACATATATATGTATACATGTACGTGTATATATACGTACAACGCCTGCACCTGAATAGATCCCCGCATTTATGCGCATATATTTTTGTAAGCCCCGGGGTCGCGGAATCGCCGGAATGCCCTTTATCCGCGATTGATTGAAAAACGTCGCGGCGCGCCGTCCCGACCGCGTTACCTTATACGTTGGCAAGAATGAGAGAAGCGGGGCCGTGGAAAGTGGTGAACTAGAAAAACTCCGTCGGCGGGGCGTCGCGAGAGGTGCGAATTTGGCGTGTGTGCGAAAGGCGCGCGCGACAAGGGCCGACCGTATCCGCTCCGCACCCCGAGACCCCCATGTCGCACTTCCACGCCGTGCGGATCGCCGCCGCGCCTGGGTCCACGCAATTATGAGAAGCTGCCTGCGCCCGTCTCGCCCGAGAGTCCACGGCCGTTCTGAGGGGAGCGCGGCTCCCGGGCTCGTATGTACGCTTGGAACAATTTCTCGTGTCCCGCGTACTGGGCTTCACGGCGATCGCGAGTGAAACGTGTCGCTCGTATCATGAATGTGAGTATATTTAGTCGGCTCACCTCGCCGGAGTCTCAAATTAAATTATTCGCCGAGCATCTTGCCGCGACTCGCTCGTGTGTCTCTGATCTCGAGGAATGATTTTTCTGCATGCCGACGGCACAGTACTATTCTCCTAGTATTGTTGTATACCCTATTGTTTAAATCTCATGTGTATACATTTGTTATTTATAGCGGTTATATGTAAACATGTTAATGTACTTATCAATGTTTTTGATGCGCGAGTCTTGAAAAAATTGCAGAACCTAATTAAGCGATTAAGTCTTGCTTTCTCTCTTTTTTGTATCTAAATTATTTTCAGAATATTCCTGCTCTTCATTATTCTGGCAATTTGATTATGTAACTCACATGTTGGATTCGTGGCCCAAATTCTTCGTAAACTTGTTTTTAACAGTATGACATTTCTGGAATGTAATTATACTTTCATATCTATTTGTGATTTGAAGTGCTGATTAACACATGGCTGTTTTTATAAAAGAAAACTTCTTTTTAGTTGTACTTTTTTATACTTTAACTGACACATGTAGAGTTTAGATTTTTTTTTTAAATAAGAGAAGAGAAATACATGTAAAAAATTTTGAATCTTCCATCAAATTAAATTTCATATGAAATTATTCATGGAATATTTTATTATGACTGGTCACAGAGTGACTTTGCATTCTGACAATACATTAATATTTTTGTAGTATCATTGTACATTGTTGTTTAAATCTCATGTATATATATTTTTAATTTAACAATGTATGTTATGATATATGTGATTTAAAGTGCTAATGAGCATAAGACTGTTTGTGTAAAAAAGACTTTAGCATACTTTCTTATACTTTACGTGGCACATAAGTTTCAAAGAATAAGGGACAGGAAAAAAAAAGAAAAATGCATGTAGAAATTTTGAAAAGTACAGCTGAAAAATATAGACCTTCTCTATAATATATATATTTTAACAAAAACTTGACTTATTTTACATTTAAAAATGTCTATTAATAATTTGAGTGCAAGAAAGAGAAATGCCTTCATTAATATTTATTACTAATAAGCAGCAAACTTTAAAGCTTATCTTGATGATAATAATCTCATACTTGTAAATGTTAAGTTGACACATGAAATGTCGAATTTTTGCTAATTGAAAATATTGGTACCAATATTTCAATCATATTAGTTTTATAGCATGATTTATATAGAATTTACTCTTATCAATTCAATTATATTTATTATTATAGTTATTATTTTCAGAAAAATAAAATCACTGTGTGCTTTTTATATTTATTTCAACTTAATTATGCTAATTTGTAATCCTTGATTATATAATTGAATGCTTGAATTATTTTTGGATATAATAATGAATGATTTTGATATAACATTAATTTTCATTTTTTATGTTTATAAAATATATGAATAAATTATATTAAATTCTATAAAATTGAATTCTTCACAATTTTTGTACTAATTAAATCATATTAAATAATTGTTAACAAATCATTGTGTGTATAAAATTGTTATCGATTAATTAAAACGCTGATGTAACATATGATCTATTTAATTTTAAACGCAGGTGGTCAGCATAGCAGAGAGGTGGTGTCGAGAAGGTGGTTGACACGCCTTCATATATTTGAGATGATCGAGAGTGTATCGCGTAGAGCGTTGAGTGGCTCCAGTGGGAGCTACCACGTTCGTGGTGCTGAATTAGCGAGAAATCGCAGACTAAAATCTTTATCAGCCACTGTTACTTTCCTAGATGATACGCAGCATACATTTCAATTAGATGTAAGTCTACAACATTTCTTCATAGATCTAACAATTGTATTCAAGTAAAAACAATTAGTCAAACAAAAAATGAATTACAGAAACGAGCAAAAGGACAAGTTCTATTGGACTTGGTGTTTCAACATTTAGAACTTATTGAAAAGGATTATTTTGGTTTACAATATGCCGAAAATGGAGTTAGCACAACTATTCCTACATCTGATGCAATGGTAATATATTTTAAAAAGTTGTATAAAATTATTTTATTGTAACATTTCTCTTTTAATATTAATGTACATATATATATTTTTTATCAGTAAATAATACAATATTAAAAGTATTTAGTTAAAAAAATTATTAATTCTTAATATTTTCAGAGATGGCTGGATCCCTCTAAACCTGTGAAAAAGCAGATAAGAAGTAAGGGTAAAGATCCTATTTCCTTAACAAAATATCTATAATTTTATGAAGATTAAACTATATTTTCTAGTCAATTTATATATTATAGAACTCCAAATATATAATATATATTTGTTTCAGGTGGACATTTCTTTTTTAGAGTAAAATTTTATGTATCCGACCCTAGTAAACTGCAGGAGGAATATACTAGATATCAATTCTATTTACAAATACGTAGAGATATTCTTCAAGGAAAACTTCAGTTGCCACCCAGTACAGCCTGTTTAATTGCTAGTTATACAGTTCAGTGTAAGTGTATTAAAGATAATATAATAATTTTTATATTAGAATACAAATCAATGAATACATTAAATCTTTTTATTTTTACATATATATAGCCGAATTAGGAGATTATCATCCAGAGGAACATGGACCAGGATATCTTTCACAATTGCAATTGATACCTGGTCAAACAGAAGAAATGGAAAAGAAGATATCAGAGCTGCATAAACTGCACAAGTACATATATCTTAATATCCAATGCCTTGTAATCGTAACTTGTATCTTGTAATTTATTTTAATATTAAATATATATTCTTTTTTATTTACAGAGGACAGTTGCCAGCTGATGCAGAATTTAACTTCTTAGATCATGCCAAACGTTTAGACATGTATGGAGTGGAATTACATAAAGCAAGGGTACATAATATACATAAAATTGAAAAATATTTCTCAAGTAAAATAAACGTAGAATATATATAGATACTTATCTTAACTTTCAGGATTCAACAAATAAAGAAATACAGTTAGGTGTTACATCCATTGGTCTGGTTGTATTTCAGAATGGCATAAAAATCAATGTTTTTTCATGGTCAAAAATAGTTAAAATCTCTTTTAAAAGAAAACAATTTTTTATACAGCTTCGACGAGAACAAGTGGGTTTCATTATTCATCAGTTTAATATGCGCAAATATATCTTGTCATTTTTGCAAATTGATTTATTTATGTTGCAGTCTGAAAACTATGATACATTACTGGGTTTTAACATGCAAACTTATCGCAGTTCTAAAAATTTGTGGAAAGCTTGTGTTGAACACCATACTTTCTTTAGACTTCACAGTCCGAAAATGCGACCAAAACGATTTCCTCTTACTTTAAGTAGTAGATTTACATATTCAGGTCGTACTGAATTTCAAACGGTTGAAGATGGAAAGCATAGAGCACGTGTAGAAAGAACATTTATACGGTAACTATTTGCAATAGTTGAATATTATCAAATCTATATTTTGTTTGGTTTTTTGAATTTTTCTTATCAAGTTTTTACCATTTAGATCACCTAGTAAAAAAATTGCTCATACTATTACAACGGCACCTGTTATTGAGGAGAAGGGAAAACTGACTATACCTCCTGGAAGACCTCCACGATCTTATGACAATAAGGTTCAATCTCTCGGTGCTCGTGAACCTCGTCAAGCATGGGGTGAAGGAAATCCAAGTGATGAGTTAGTTACATATAAAAATATTTAACATATTTCAAAGCTATAATTACTCTCCTCTTAATTGTATATAATTAACAGAAAATTAAGTGAACGATTAAAATTTTATTTACGAAATTTAGATGAAAGAAATGATAATTGCTCTAAAATATATAATATTAATTTTGTTGTGATTTTTTTATTATGATTTATATAACTTTTAAAACAAATTACGTGAACAGTAACATGTAGTTAACGTTTATTTTTATTTAGCATCTTTAGTTTCATTTATCTCCTCTTATAGTGAAGGTGGTTTTTTATCTTTGAGGGAAGAAATAACAGGAAGCTATACGCAAGGTGGAGCGTTTTCTCCAGCATTAGGATCTCGAGTGTTCAGTTATGCAGATGATGATACAACTGGAGAAAGAAATATTTACGATTTACCAGATTATAGCGAACCTACTAGTTCGCCGGCTCCACAAGTACGTATATCTATCGAAAATACATATAATAATTAACAAATGAAAGTAAAGATATTCAATAGCTATACTTTTTATTGTTTTAGATATTAGAAGACGGTTTAGTAACCATATCTTTAACGCCAGACGAACAAGGACGTTTTGGTTTCAATGTAAAAGGTGGATTAGATTTGGATATGCCAATCTTAGTATCACGAGTAGCCCCGAATACACCTGCCGATCGTTGTTATCCAAAATTAAATGAAGGAGATCAGGTACCACATTTACTACAGGCCTTTATATATATCAATAGTCTGTGTGATATCTTTTTGCATCGTGAAATACGATTTCTCATTGTACAGGTTGTTTACATCAATGGAATCGATGTGAGTGGTTTATTGCATGAACGTGTGGTAAATTTAATACGGCAATCACGTGATCGTGGATCTGGTGAACTTACTTTAACTGTCAGACCTAATGCCTTGTATAACGCATTGGCTGGTACTGATGAGACATCCGAAGAAGAACCGCCTTATAGGTTTGTAACTCCAAATTATAGTTATGTGTTGCTATGTGTATCGTAAACTTAGCTACATCTAATTTATTATAATGAATTGTAAGGTATGTACCTGATGCGCCTCATGCAGCTATTGGATCTGACGCACTGGCCCAATCTATGTTACTGCTTGCGGACGGTCTAGCAAGCGGTGCCCTTATCGCGCAATACGAGCAGTTATATAGAAAAAATCCGGAACTTACGTCACTCGAATCGAAAAAGCCAGAAAATCAATCAAAAAATCGCTATCGAGATATTTCGCCCTGTAAGTTGAAGTTTTCTCTATAACAAAAAAATGATTAATATCAATAAATTACTTGAGAGATTTATCTATGTGAGAGAGTAATAATTATTGAGATTTGTTCAAATATATGTATATTTTTTGTAGATGACGTTACTCGAGTAATCTTGATGGGATCTGCGAATGGAGATTACATCAATGCCAATTATGTGAACATGGAAATACCAGGTTCAGGCATTATTAATAGGTATATTGCTACGCAGGGTCCCTTGTCTTCCACCGTTGCCGATTTTTGGCAAATGGTTTTAGAAGCGGGTAGTACACTTGTCGTTATGCTCACAACCCTAGTTGAACGTGGTCGTGCAAAATGTCATCAATACTGGCCGGCATATAACGAGACTCTCACGTTAAGGAATCTCACACTTACATCGACTGCAGAAAATATCGAGGATACATTTATTTTTAGAGAATTCATACTTCGCGATGTTAATGTGAGTAAAACTTTGTACTATTACAATTTATTGTATTTCATAATACATATATATGAGATGTAACTGATAATATATAATAATGTGCACATTTTTACGTGCTATCTATATATATCTTTGCAGACTGGAGAGGAAAGAGATATAACACATATGCAGTATTGCAGCTGGCCCGATCACGGAGTACCCAGTGATTGGCGACAATTTACTACGTTTACAGAACGCGTTAGAGCAGCTCGTACTGGAATAGTCGAACCTGCGGTTGTGCATTGTTCTGCTGGAATAGGACGAACCGGTGTATTAGTTTTAATGGAAACAGCGTTGTGTTTAATTGAAGCTAATCAACCAGTATATCCATTAGATATTGTACGCTCTATGAGAGATCAGAGAGCAATGATGATACAGAATGCTGTAAGTCTTATTTATTGTTACCGATTCACATTTATTTATTTAGATAATATAAAATATTCTCCTGTTTATTTAAATGTGGTATTCTTTTCAGAGTCAATATAGATTTGTGTGTGAAGCAGTTCATAAAGCCTATAGCGAAGGGATAGCCAAGCCACTTCCAGAGTTTAGTAGATGAAAATAAAAATTCAAGATGGGCAGCATTTTGTAATTATACCATTTCTTCTCTCGCATCTTGCATCAAACATCATGCCATTAGAAAGTAGTTTTGTACTTTGACAATAACATATAATATATATTTAATATAGCATATCCTAGTAAAAAAGAGCAGATATTTACTGCGTAAAATGTATATCTCATTTATACATAACTGACGTCCAGTTCTCGTTCACTATTGTACAATTTATTTTTTTTAATTTTACTACCTACAGAAGATCTATTTAGTATTTTAGTGATTTATTTCATTTCTTTATGCAAAACATTGTTTTGTACAAAATGTGATCCTATTTTTTTGTCGCGAGTATTAATGCTTTATAATAATTTAAAATATTTCTATGAGACTCATATTTAGAAAGCCTTAAAAAATGATATGTACTATGATATATTATTACTAAATTTGTAATATAAAAATAGATTTAATTATATATATAACAAAAATTGTAAGATATACATCTACGAAAACATCGTAGATTAAAATGAATCGTAATTAATTTAAAAATTAATATATATCTCTATATATATATTTGCATATATTGCCTTATATTTTGTCCTTTTGGATATTGTATCTTATAGAAATATTTTAAATTTTAATTAATTAAATTTCAATACATTAAGTAGAAGTTGCTATTAATTAACAAAAACTGCTAGTATATATTATATCATGCAAATATCTGCATATATTTTAATATTAACTTATTTAGATAATTTAAAATTAATCTCTTTTTTCGCGAAAATTTAGTGCGCGCATTTATCATTTATTGAAAATTTTTTAAATTTTCATTAGATGTATTGAAAAAATCATGAGATCAACAAAAGAAAAAATAATATTAATACATAAATTTATATATTACAAATTTGAAGTACAATTATGAAAATAATGGATAAAAAGTTTAGATACAATGACATAAATAAAAAAATATTGCACATGATATAAACAAAATATATAAAGTAAATAAATTAAATACTAGGTATTCAGTTATCACGTCAATTGTAAATGGAGTTGAATAAATTTGGAGGTAATTTTTCTATAACACGGAGGTAATTTTTCTATAAAAATTTAATAATGAATTAACTACCCAGTGAGAAATGATGGAAAAAACATCGAATCAGGTATTTTTCACCCTGTTTGTACGGAACGTCACAAAATTGCTATTTTAGTTTACAGTTATTAATGTCAGCGTTCCGCTCGAGATATCATTTCGTCATAAGAATTTTATAATTTTGCACGGAAAAGGACCACATTTAAGGTTCAAACGTTTGCGCTATGTATTTATCTGCGCTTTTCATAAAATATATGAGATTTCAGACTCTGCCGAAACAACTTTTTCCACTTGGTAATAAACTATCCACGATAGTTCAGATAAAACCTTTATATATAAATTCCAAAGAGAACTTTCAAGACTTTCAGACAAAGAGGGACAAATGATATTAACAACCAAGGAAAAATATTAAAATAGAAAGGATTAAAAAAGCTCATTTGTGAACGAGGATGGCAAAGTGATGCTGGACCCGGATGATGCATGCAGTTTAAACAGAAGCAAAAACGCGCAAATCGGTATCCCAACAGCTCAGTGTCTAAATCAGAATGAAAAAGCTGTTTTTTTTTTTTGTGGACGAGAATGGCTACGTGAACGTTTGATACATACTGTACATGGATGGTGCACACAGTTCAAACGGAAGCAAAAACGCGCAAGCCGGTATCCCAACAGCTCAATTTCTAAATCAGAATAAAAAACCTGGTTTTATTGTGGACGAGGATGGCCACCTGAAAGTTTTCACGAATGGCTACATCAGAGTTTTCATTGAAGATATGTTTTCACTCAGGTGCAATACAAACAGAAGCAAAAATGCGCAAACCCGTGTCTTCGTCTGGTTTCAAGACAATCATCCCTTAAACGTATCTGAACCGGTGGGACGACCTACCTATAACACCGTAGCAAAGATCCAAGCAATCACGGTAATAGCAAGGCAGGCGAAAAAGGCAGGAATCAAAAAGTTGAAAATCAACACCGATTCCTTTTTTGTCATCTTGCGCATCATGCGATTAATGCCAAAATGAAAAAAAAAACGGCTGGAAGACATTGCTCGGTACGTCAGTTAAAAATAAAACAGAACTGCTAGAAATGGAAAAGGAATTGGAATCCTTGATAATAATCAATAGATTAGGATTATTACGAATTTTAAAAAAAAATTATGCCTGTGCGATGAGAATTAAGAGAATGACGTTGGATTAAATCAACGTCGAATTGATGCCTTTTCGACGGAAAAGATATCGAATTCGATATCAATTTGACTAACCATTTCTTACTGGGTATGAAGCTATCGAAAATGAAAATACAATCGATGTTCTTGTATTTAAAAAAAATTTATGCTATGCATGAATCTACTCCAAATTAGCCAAAGAAGCTATTAACGATTGACGTGATAAAAATTTTACGATTTTTGTAATTGCGAAACTTTGTCCATCCTACGTAAAGAAATAATCATACAGAAGTTATTTAAAAGCAGGGCGAAGAACAATCTTCAATATTGGCAGCTTGCAGGCAAACTATAGCTATCTTGTATACATAAAAAACGTGGTTGTATCCGAAATGAATCAAAAAGTTATGTGAAAATTATTTCAACTTCTTTTTATTATATGATATTAAGCAGTCAAACAATTTCAAATGTCATTTTTAACTAAGAACTTTTACATTCTTTTTGAAAAATGCATATTGATCAAAATATATGTAACTGGTTTCTCTAGATAGGTTTTCCTAGATACTATTAAAATTACAAGATTATAATTCTTTTCTTATCATTAAATGTTTATTATAAATGTGCGGCTCTGTATTATCTAATAGATATTTATGCACTTTCACATATTATTTATTTTTTACACAGTAATCAGATGAATGTACTAACATACATATCTCTTTGTATGAAGCTTTCAATCTTCTAGTTAATTTCACGAATCTCACGAGTTCTTTTCGATATACTTACTGGACTCTTCTAATATAATACCTCATCGTATGTATTAACACCAGCATTTTATAATCTATTTTTGTATTAATACAAACTCGTACTACAATAAACATTATTAGAACAATAATCTATAATCTTTCATGCGTGGTCAAAAGGATAGAAGTTATCAGTCTTTAAATTACATGAATAGATACAGTTACTTTTCTATTTCATTCACTTGTTCTTTCTCTTTTGTAAAACTTACCATCAATCAAGATTAACTTATATTCTTTTTACAATGCATGAATATATGGAAAAATTAAAAAATGTCTGTCAATATAGTTGATACACGATAAATCTAATTTGGTAAAACAAAATTACTGAGAATTATTTTAATATATGAGAAAAAAATTAAAAATGTCACTAATATATATCATAAAGTATGTACATATTAGACAACAAATTTATCGTGTATGTATATGAATGTGAATTACCTTTCCCTGTTTGTTTTATGGTTCATTCTGTAATATTTTTACTATCTATATTTTATTATACATTGTATACAAAAATTAACATTTTGTACATGTATAAATCAAACACACACAAACACATACAAATAATGTAAACCAATTACTAATATATTAAAAAAAAGCTGATGCCATAAAAAGGTGCAAAGGATGTGCAGGTGGAGAAAGAATTTCAATACATAGAGTAAAGAAGCTAAAAGCAATGTGTAATGGATTTAATATTTACAGATTTACATCAAGAGTTATGCATCACAGGTCCACTTATTGTTTAACTTAAGATAATTGTACAAATGTCTGTGTAAACATGATATGCAATTCTTTAGATATTTTTTGTCTCAATGCAACTGAAAATATTTTTAATTAAATATGTTATATCAATGTCTTGACACTTTGCAATATATAACATACTACTATTAAAATATTTTTCCAAAATATTTATTCGATATATTGTGCATGTCGATTATATATAGAAATAAGTAATAAAAATACTTTGTCAATTTATTTTAGATATATTTATATACCATAATCAGTCAAAATATTAGACTGTAGTGCCTTGTACATATTCTCCCCGAACGTAGTCATGTTAAATATGAACTAAAATATTTTATTTATGTGTTGCTTGTGTTGTAAAATTTTCCTTTCAAATAACATAAACAATCATAAATATGCAAGCTTTAGAAATCTTGATGGTAATAAAATTGATAAATGTCAGTCTCGTTCACATATACAATAAATACTTTTGAAATATAAAATAAAACTATTATGAGAGAATTCTCTGTAAATTACTTTTCCCAAATTCTCTGTTTCACAATTATTTGTAATTGTACAATGTATATTATAAATGGCCAACATATTTTGCAACTGTGCAAATTTTTTTTATGGAAGTAATTATGTACATATTAAAACAGATAATGTTATATTTCTGTCTCAATGCTAACTAGTATAAGAAAAATTATTTTTTAATAAAAAACAGACTTAAAAAATGTTAATTTCAATTGAACAATAACAATGGCAAAAACAATTAATGCTTGATTAAAGAAAAGCTGATATAAATCGATGTATGCGCCTATATACAACTACATGTACAAGCAGCTTAAAATATCTGCAATTATAACACAATTTATTTAATTTGTTAAAGAAGTTGTAGCTGCAAGTTACAAGAAGATTTACAAATTAAAAAGAATGGTCCCTCTTGACCAGCTACATATGTTGAAGGAATAATGTGGTATGTTCCTGCGGGTACATCTTCCAATTCCAAATATACAAATCCGGATCTACAAACAGAAATAAAGATAAAAGGTAAATATAAAAAATATATAAATAGAACATCATTTACGGGTGAAATATCCTAGGTAAAGTAACACACCTAAATGGTCCAGAACTTTTTGTTTTAAATGCAGTTGCTGCATTTGCATCGTTCAGTATAACAGTGTTAATATCAAAACCTATTTGATACTGTTTAGGTCCTTTCAAAATAATTAACAAGTAATTATTATTACTAGCACTTTCGACCACTACTTGATATCGTGGATTATTCATATAAGTGGGATGATTGCCACATCCTCCTGCTGTCTCATTCTTCCATTGACCTGTGACCTATATAAAAGATCACATTAATATATAAATACATCAGAACAATCTAAAAAAATGATTTCTGAAAGAATCTAGAAAGGTATATAATTTTGTATAAATAGTATAATTTTGTAAATAGTATACCTCTTTTTCATATTTATAAAGTTGAGGTATTTTCCGTAATATAAATGGACATGTTCCATATGCACGGAGTGTGTAATAGATAGTATTTGTTTTCTCATATTGAGATATGACCAAAGTATATTTTACATCACTTTGCTCATTGAGTTTGATTTTACATAAATAGTGTGGGCTATTTATTCTCACACCATCGATGTACGGTGGTGGATCATCTGAATAGGTTTTTAATAATATTATTAGTAATTGAAGATAAACAATACAACATTTTAAAAAATTTATTATACACTTACGTGGATAATAAATTTATTATATACTTACGTGGATAATATACTCTTTTTCCATCATTACGATAAATTAAAACTGTGATATATTCTTGATTTTGTCGAAAATCTGCTATGTCTGTAATATGCCTTGTAAGAAGTATCCAAACAGCACCAGATCCTTTACTCTGTACTTCTAATGAGAATTGTGGATTGTCACCAATATTGTATGCATCTCTCACAGGTCCAATGCCAGCTTTCCACATTCTGTAACAAAATGGAATTACTTTGAATGTACTACTATAAGAAAAGACACGGCAATTACATAATGCAGATATAATAAGAATTACATACTGATGTATGCAATAAGTATAATTAAATAATCCTGGATTCCAGTTTAAATAAAATACGTCAAAGAACCGACATATACTGTCATAATCAATCCAAAAAACACCGTTATCAAACACCGAAGCAGATTCTGGATCATAATTTAATGTTTCCTTCAAATCCTGAGTCCAATGTTTTGTATCAAGTTCAGAATAATTGCCTCTCCATCGCAAGTGGGACCATGGATTTTTCAATTGTAATAATCTTTCTCCCTACATGTGCATTAATATAATTTAAGTTAAATATACTTTCTCTCTAATAAAATAAAAAATTTATATAACAAATCGAAAATCTTGCTTATATTTATATTGATTATTAAAATTTTAAACAAATATTAAATGAATAATTCTTTTGCGTTCCTTACATTAATCTTCCTCACATCAAGAACAGCGTATGCGTGACTCGGTACAAGGCCAGTACGATCTGCGTCCGAATCTGATAACTCTCCTGTGGCTACAGTGACTAGAACATCTCCCTTATGAAGTCGTAATAGTAATACTTCAAATAAATTATCCTTGTTAAAATCTGGCTCATTTGGTCTTATTGCCCATCTCTCAGGTATCCAGCCAGTTAAGGCATGTAAATCTATATTCTGTAGAGACAAATGTGATATATTTAAAAAATAGAACAGAATAAGTTATACACTATTAGCAATATTGCAAGAAAACTTACACTATTTGATCCAGGAAAATCATAACCACCCATTACTTTCATATAAGCCTTCTCGAGTAAAGAAATCCATAGCTCCCCACGATTGCTAGAGTAGGAACAGAGTAATTGGTTGTATCGGCTTACAGGCAGAAGGTCATCTATTATTACTTTACGTGGAATGCCATTGATGTGTAGTTTCACCATGTATTTTCCTAATATTACATGTTCATCATTTCTAATATATAATATTGCATATTAAAATATACGCATGTATGCAAGATGAATTCTTATATGAAGAATGATTGGATAAATGTGTGTGCTATTTGTATCTTTCAATAATTTCAATTTAAAAAAAAGCCATGAAGTGTGAATGCTTAAAATTATATTTGTGTAAAAAGCCAGTCACGAACAAAAATATAAGCACCAGATAAAGTGCTCGTATAAAATATACTTCTTCTATGTAGCTTAATATACACATTCTTTAAGTATATTATATAGAATATATATAATTAAAAATACTTATGTAATATATCAATTAAATTAAATTATATAATTAAATAATTACCGAATGGATTGTATATAGGCTCCTTGTATTTATTTTTTGGATAAATAATGGATGTTATGAATCTTCGTCCAAACTTCTTCTCATATTGAGCACTCACAGCCAGAGAAGCGACAAACGAACAATCAGAAACTACCTGAAATACAAAAGAATCAATTTAGATATTTCTCAAGTGTACAATAATTTTGTTCTTGCAATTTTAAGCGTGATAAACTAATTTAAGAAAAGATGTTTTTAATATCTGTTACATTAATATGTTCTACTAACAGTCTGTTTTATGCTGAAGTAGTCAACATGATGGCCAATGACCATTTTAGGATCAGAATATAATTCCTCTGGTCGGCGAAATCCAGCGAAATCAGGCTTTTGTTTCGGCGCTAGCTCTAATAATCCATCTTTATCAGTAAATGGAAAGGCATATTGAAATTTTTCGGCAAGATCGATACTCATAAATGGTACAAATTCGTTATCATTAATGTGAGAGCCGTAAAGTAGTACTTTCTTTTCTTCTTCAGTATAATTGCCACTACCACCAGTTACTTTCAGATGCGCACTGCTTCCACGATGAAGTGAGGCTCTGGGATCTCTTGCTGAAATTTATTCAATGAATATTTCGCTGTTTTATCTTTTGTCTTTAAATTATATTTACTACCTGGAGCAACTGATGGTGTATTTACTGGCTGTTCCGATTGTATTGACTGTTCAGTATCGGGAAAACTGGTTTCTGGTACAGACGGTAGTTTAGCAAGTCTTTTCAGAACGCCATTATCCTCAACATTCTTTTTGATTCCTTTCAAAGTCTCTGCCCGTTCAACAGCAACTCTAACAAGATTCGTTAACTTTGCTTTTACTTCTGCGTCAGCAGTTTTCTGTAACATATCACATAGATTAAATAAAAACAATTTTATGTAATATTATTAACAGGAGAAATTGTACTTGCTGTGCTAAGACCAAGTTCAGCAGCGTCAGTATATAACTTTAGTGCAACGTCCTTCAGACCTGCTTCATCTGCATCTAAAGCTTGATTCATGAGAAATTTACATCTCTGTAACTCGGATTGATGTAAAGGTTCTGGATTATGACTCTTTTCTTCCTCCTCGCGAACTAAAAGTTTCAGAAATGAGACTCTGTCAAAAGCATCGTTTGTAAAAATGTATTTGCAGTGTGTTTGCAGAAAATCTCGCAGTGCTTACTAAGACGCTGTATCGATAAAATCCTCTCACGATACTCCGCAAGCTTGTCTTCATATACACCATCCGACTGCAATCTATTAAGAAGCTTAATAGCGATGTCATAATAATACAGGGCCTGCTCGTATCGACCATTACTGTCAAATTGCACCGCTCTACGAGCAGCGAGTCGCGCGTCATCCAAGTTTTGCGCCATTTCAATGCGAGCAACAGAAACACTAATCCAGGTTTATTCGATTTGCCGTGCTCCGGATTCCATGCGATTTAAATCTCCTTTTTTTCTCTCCGTTGGCGAACGTCCGTCCCTATTGAAACAAAATACTACGGTTTTACTTAAAATTTACAATCACTTGTGCATGACAAGAGCTAGAAAGATTAACGAGATAAGGTGTAAGGTATATATTTACTACATCATGTTACGCATGTCTTAACGCAATCACATCAATTGTTGGTATCCTCGGAGCATGCGTCATACCTGAATGTTCCTACCCGTGCACAGTGCCATACAATGCGCGAATGAATCTCTCGTGCCTCGTGCCTTTGATTTTATGAATCTAATAATTTCTGCTTTTTAGAAATGTGATCTTTTTTCCTATCCTCTCGCCGATTTCGTAAATCTGGTAACTTCCAGCGGTTTCCGACCCTCGTCACGGGATATCGATGAAAATTTGCCTTGACATCGACAATACATTTCCACAGTGTGGTGCCTATGGTGTAAAGAACACCATGAGTGTGCCAAGAAACGCTGAGAAGTTGACATATCTCGGCCAGGAGCGGAATTGGACTTACGGTGATTTATTTATCAAAGCGAAACGAGAAAAATGCGTGGGAGGATGTTGGGCATTCTAACATGGTACACAATTCGCAATTATCTAAATTTTTTTTTCAAACGAACGCAGCAACTGAGAATTGATGCACGTTGAATTTGTATGAATTATAGGTTAATTATTCAATTGAGAATTGCGTGTTCCATTATGCCGGCTTGATTTTTAACACGCAAAAAGTACATAAGTAATGTGCGGAGGAGCAACAGCTTTCGAATTAATCCTTATAAGTCACAATAAAGATAATCATTATCAGACAAACTTATACTGATTCTGTCAGGCATCTATTTTTCGTGCTAAGAAAAAACTTTGAGGAAGACACTAATTTCTTTAGCAAGCTATTTAATAATTGTATAATAAAATTATGTTAATTGATTATAGAGAATGATAAGGAGAGCACTGCAGTATTGAACAGAGACGCAGCGTTAGGCAGGACACATGACAAAAATAATAATGAATAAGGAAATGCCGTTGAGTGTGGAATGGATACCACAAAACGCATACATGCATAACTCTTTGGATCAGGACTTCTTCATAAAGCAGGAAACAGAATTCTTTCAAAGCACCCTAAGTTCGCAGTCTGCGCAAAACAAAGTCGTGCACCTGCCAGTCTTGTCCAAAGAGAAGGACAAAGAAATCAAACAGCAGGGTAGCTTTTCGGATGCAACAGTAAGTTTCCTTTATTCTATCTTTATTACAGCAAATAAATTATCGAAACTGCTAATGGCACTGGAATTAAAATTGTTTAAAAATGTTTAAAAAAGTATAAAAATAAATATTACCTTATTACTGATTATAATTTCATGTATTTTTATATACAAATCTAATTAAAACTATTCCATACCATTTATCCTCAGGCCTGTCAAACGGACTCTGTAAATCTGCCGCCTAAAAGATTGACCGACGTATCGGAGAAATTATATAATAAAGGTCGCATTGATGTAATAGAGATGACAATAGACCCAACGTTTAATTATAAATACTTTTTCGTTTACGAAGATCAGTTTTCCAAGTTTGTTGTGCTAAAGGCTCTCCATAGCGATACAGCCAAAGAGATCGCGGCGAATCTGTTAGATGTATTGGGGATCATAGGGGCACCGCGAGTGCTGCAGAGCGGCAATGGACGTAAGTTTGCTGAACAAATTGTACATGAGCTACGTTTGCTGTGGAATGATTTGTTCATACTGCACGGGGACACGTCTAAGTGTGAAGTTAGCTACAGGGATTTTAAGAGCTCGCTCGAATCCTGGATGAGAAAGAATCCAGCTAGGACCTGGTGCGAAGGACTGAACTTCATACAGATCGCTCACAACTCGACATATTGCTGCCAGAACGGCAAAATTCCATATAACATACTGTTCAGGCAGAGCGTACGCGAGAATTTTCGAAATGTAGAAAAAGAGGTGGAAGATCTGAGGACGGAAGAAGAATGGCTCAAACATTTGTCAGATAAGAAGGATGGCGATACGGCGGCAATGACGAAAGACACGCAGAGTACATCAAATAGTATCAATGTAATAATGCAATATTACGTACAATTGTATCTCAGTATTGTAAACGTAACATAATTATCGAAACTATTCTATTTCAAATGTTTCAGCAGTGCGAAGAAAACGAAAATGTACGAGATACGCAGAGTCAACAGGTACTTTCGAAAGCCGACGATGTAAATGTCTTCAGTTACGTCAACGTGAAGAATGAATCTCTGGCGAGTGACCCGCGCGCAATGGATTCGTCTACAGATGAAATAGACGCGAAGAAAGACATGAAAGACAACGAAGATACTCAGTCCCTCAAATGCAAGTACTGTCAAAAGCAGTATATGAAAATAGGGCATTTGAAGAACCACATGAGAACGCACAAAGCGAAGCAAGTTCTCCACTGTAAACTGTGCAATAAAACGTTTAACTTTCCAAGATTCTACTCGAAGCATATGAAGCAATCGCATGGACAAGATAAATTAACTGATGAGGAGAGAGAGATACCGGTTAGCAGAAATACGAGAAACAACGCCAATGCATTACCTAATAAGGAAAAATCTGTGATTCAAACAACACACGAGACATCCGATCCCGAGACAATAAACAAAGATTGCGATTCGTCACTGGACACGAAGGAACTCTCTGGCAAGATCAGTAAGAGCTCGAATCAAACTGGTAGACGGAAGCTGCCTGCGGAGAATCGTGTGTCGAAGATACAAGCTCTGCAGTGTACATATTGCAAGCAGAAGTTCAGCTTCCCGAGCGTGCTGGAGAGACACATGCGCTCGCACACGAACGAACGGCCGTACGTGTGCGAGGTGTGTAACAAGAGCTTCAAACAATTGGGCCATCTCAGTCAGCACTCGCTGACCCATCACGACTACCGTTCGTTCCAGTGCACAGTATGTGGCGTGAAGTTCGACTCGCTGGATTTGCTGAAGCAACATGCTCACTCGCACAAAGGTGAGACGACGACGACGACGAAGACGACGTCGTCGTCGTCGTCGTCCAAGATACGCGACGTCTATCGTCTGTTCGAGTGTGACAGCTGCAAGAAGGTGTTCACGACGAAGAGCGTGCTGGAGCGGCACATATTCACGCACACGCAGGAACGCCAGTACGACTGCAAGGTGTGCGGCAAGCGGTTCAAGCAGGCCGGCCACGTCAAGTCGCACATGCTGGTGCACACGGGCGAGCGTCGCTTCCAGTGCACCGTGTGCTCGAAACGCTTCAGCCTGTCGAACTCGCTGAAGAAGCACATGTACGTGCACAACGGCGAGAAGCCGTATCAGTGCGACGTGTGCGGCGCGCGCTTCCTCGAGAAGCGCAACCTCAACGGCCACTTGCTGACGCACACCAACGAGCGTCCGTACTGCTGCAAGATCTGCGGCAAACGGTACACCCTGGCGGACACTCTACGCCGTCACGTGAGCGCCGCGCACGAGGACGGTCGTACGTATCAGTGCGAGATCTGTGCGAAGATGTTCAAGCAGCTGGCACATCTATCGGTGCACAAGAAGGTGCACAACGACGAGCGGCCGTTCCAGTGTCACCTGTGCGAGAAGAACTTCAAGCACAAGAACGTGCTCAAGTCGCATCTGGCGATCCACGCGAACGTACGGCCGTTCGAGTGCGACGTGTGCAAGGCGACGTTCGTCAGGAAGACGAATCTACAGACGCACATCTCGTCCGCGCACATGAACGAGCGTCCGTATACCTGCAACATCTGCGGCAAGCGCTTCAAGCAGATCAGTCATCTCAACGGCCACGTGGTCGTGCACAGCAATCTGATGCCCTACAAGTGCGATTACTGCGACCGCCGGTGTAATCGGCTCGACAATCTGAAGAAGCATATGCGCCTTCATACGAAGAACAAGGAGTGAAAGAAATACTCTTGGCGAATTAATAGCTTATCCGAGACATCTGAACGGAGTTCTGATAAAAAATTACAAGCTGTAACAATCACGAATGAAATATTGTTAAATTCTTTTGACACAGAACTGAATCTATATCTTCTGAATGAACATTTTGCAGGTATTGATGTCAAATATGAAACATTGTCGGATTGTTTTAAGTTCCGTCAAATCACTAGTTTGATGCAAGTTCCTGACAAAAATTTATACACAGGGAGATCTGAGATAATTGGACAATTGGAGTAACGAGGAATGTCGCTGAGGATAAATCACAAAATTGTATACAGTATTTTCCCTTTTATTCGCTTGTTGCTTCCAATTTGGTCCAGATATATAATACGAAAGATATTATAATTTATATTTTAATATCGCTTTAATTAGGTTCATATGTAATTGTCACAATTTTTTATGCACCGTATAGTGTAAGTACCTCAATAATATTTTTTACATATCGCGCAATATGTAAGTGTAAAATATTTTCTCTTTTTTTGTACGATTTACAGAATGCAGACTGTTCGACTTGTAGTGATGTAAGCTTTTAAATTTTATACTTATGTAGACATAAAATATCTTCGATCGAAACATTTACATGTATGCAATACATGCAAGTGAATTTTTATAATGTAGACTGTTTTTTTATATATTGCATGTATGTACTTAAAGCAAGCAGACGAATGTGTAACAGAATAATTAATTATATAAATCACCTTTTTCTAAATAAATCATAAAATTTATTGTCCTATCATAGAAGAGACATTTGTACAAAGGAAAGACTTTTTTAAATAGTATTTTATAACATAATATATATGAATGCTCATCGCTCAATCAATAAATTACTTAAAAAATGCCAAAATTTAATGAATATTCATTCAATATTCCAAAAATATACATCTAGACAGATAATCTGCACATATTGAGAACAGTTTCAATGAGTTCCCAATATTTAATGTTAATTGCAATATTACATTTTAATACTTTTAATACTAATAAACAATTTAATAATAAACAATTATATTATATAATTAATATATATTAATAACATTGTGCGTGTATATTATACAACTCCAATTAGACTTTCTTGACAATCATTTATGGATATCTAGATGTGATATGGTCAATTGGACGAAATCTCGAGTGACAAGCCACCGATGACGCCTTCTACACAATTTATCCACGTATGCAGATTTCGTGTGGTCAATTGTGCGGCATTTGCGCGTTCAATGTTTAACCCGGGAGGGAGGAGAGGTTGGGCACGAGTAGAGGTTAGGATTCGAAACGGAGCTCACCGCTCACGGGGGCCGATTGTGCTGGCAGCGACAATATGGGGTACAAAAGGAGGTTAGGATTCGGGACGTTTCTCACCGTGCTGATCGTTCTGGCGGCGATCTATTACCGCAACACCGACGACGTCCTGCAGAAACGACTGCTGACCCTGCTGCACGGCCTCGAAAAGCTCGAGAACAAGTACGTCATCACCAGCAGACCGAAAGTCGCCATAGGTTATGGCGTGTGCACCGACGTCTTCATCGACGCGAAACACTTGCTGAAATACTCGGACGAGATCGGCCGACCCGAACACTTCGACGAGATCAACACTGAACTTGAACTCCTCAAGAGCTTCGCCTATTATTTTCGCCATGGAGCCGCGGCCGAGTAAGATTTATTTGAATTTTGTCAAAATTTTAACAGTAAGAACGTTACTTAATAATTAAGTATAGTAATTCTTACAATATGTTAATTGTTTTAGGTATGTTAATTACATCTGTATAAATCAGTTGCATTTGTCAAACTTTGTTAATGATATTGAGATGTACTGCAAAAAGATGTTTAAGATAGTTTTAGAGAGTCTGGATCATAAATGTCACTTGATTGACAAAATTATTCTTATATAAATTCATACGGAAAATTATTATTAGCCACAAAAGATCCAGCTTGATTATTGGCACATCTTCTATTTATTTCAAAATTATTCTACTAAGAATAGTTTAAATATTTCATTGAGTAAATATATTAAAATTGCAACTAGTTTTTTTCGAATCACGGATATTTCAATTTACTTGGAAACATTTTACATGACTGACGAGGTTTATTATATCTTGAAATCATCCTATAACATATATTATAATCACACAATTGTAATTTTTATAGTTATCTTACATAGAGTAACAGAAACTTTTTTCTGCAGGCGCTACATGGCAAACAGAACTTTATTCGACGAATTGGTGGCGAAAGCACGCTCGTTTCCTTCGTCTTATTCGACAATCGGGGGAAATGCGGCAGTTATGGCGATGCGATTCTCGCGGGAGGGATGCGACGTGACTCTCGCAGCTAAAATGACGAGATCCTTGCACCAGATGTTTCCGCAGGTGATAAAAATAGTGGGCGGCGAGGTGAAACGCGATGACATTCACCTCATCATGGAATACAAGCACGGTGAAGTGTGGGGCCCTTATTCCAGCGCGAGAGCAAACAGGTACTGACAATAATAAAAAAAAAACATTTAAAAGTAATAAAATAAGCGCATGATAAATAATGCAAACCGATAGAAAACTGCAGTCTTTCGTATCTTTTTTCAGATATATCGTTCACAACGACGTAAATAATCCAATGATTAGCTCATTCAATGCCTTCGATAAAGTCCTGGGGACTTATGATCCCGATTTGTTAGTAGTCAGCGGTCTCCAGATGATGGACAATTATCCTTTTCGAGAAGGTAGTTTTTTCATCGCTGAACATATCCACGATTATATGTTAATTGAAATATCCTCATGTTCCTGTAATTTTACAGACACACGCAAGAATCTATTGATAAACGTAAAGAAGCAGATGGTGAAACGTCCGAGCTCTACCAGAATTCATTTCGAGATGGCCTCGTTCGCCGAGGATAAATTGCTCTTCGAGCTGTGCGACTTGGTGGTTCCCTTTGCCGATAGTTTGGGAATGAACGAACAGGAAATAGCGAATTTGTACAATACCATGTACTATGGTAATATCTCGTTAGTGGCCAACTCGACTCCACGTGTCGCAACGGTATTGGATCAGATGAGAACGTTGTTCAAGCTCATACGTCTGCGAGGCAAATCGATCGCGAATTCTAGAGAGCTCACGAGAATTCACGTGCACACGCTGGCGTATCAGGCCATATTCACCGTCAAAGATTCCGTCTGGAAGAACACTATGGCCGCTGCAGCTAAAGCGTCGTTGACTGCACATAGACACGTATGCGCATCGAGTAATGTAAGTCATTCAGATATATGAATAACTTGAATGATTCATGTTTGATAAATTATAATTACAAATCCGTAACTTTCTTTCAAATGAATTACTAGAAATGGTTAGAATACATATATGGCACTTATTTAATTTTTGGTATTGAAATGTTCCGTACAATTGGTCATCCCACGTTCAATGATTTTAAAATTATTTCGTCTTTTGTGCAGGTCGATGTGAAGAAAGCGACGTTGATCATGGACGATAGCTTCTCGACGTCTATCGTTGATGGTACTCGAATAGCATTAAACATCGACAAACCAGTGTCTTGTTGGGATGAGGTATTGAAGGTGGAGCAGGAAGATATTTCGATTCAGGTGTGCGTCGCTCCCGTGTTGGTTTGCACGCAAGCTAGTCAGACGGCGGGCGGTGGGGACAACATTTCCAGCGCAGGCCTAGTACTTCAGATCTAAATGGAGTCATCGATACGACGGAATCGTTTTACTACACCGCCGTGTTCGCATTACGAATTATATTTCCCATCCATTGCATATACGTAGACGACGAACAGAAATCCTAAAGTAGGCCTTTGATCATGTTTGTAGCACGTGAGAATTTACATTGGTTTTTACATTCCACTTCAAGAAAGATAGAGACTGGACACATAGGACTAATTATGCATCTCTAAACTATATAAAGCACGAATTTAATTCTTTTATGCACTCGGGTGCGTTTTATCAAAGTACGACGCTCTGCCTAAGGTACTATTATCGGTAGTAATTTGGTACTAACGTCAATGTTTGCGATATATTACATTGTTATTCTCGCATTTGTAGATTTTAATCGAAGAGTTCATTCCGATATTATATTACGTAAGCTAATCGATGCTGTGGTAGATTAAGCATTTTTACACGAACACAATTAACGAAATCGAAAATCGTGAGATTTCCTGAGTACTGAAAGCTTAAGTAAAAATGGATATTTAAGAATTGAACAGTGCCATGACCTATATTTCAATAGTGATAGTTTCAACAATTTTGCAGCAATAGATTTCTAGTTGTATTAACTTTGAAAAGCAGAGGCAATATGATATTATCTTTAGAATATTATCGATCATAAGACTAAACTTAAAGAAACAGAAAGATTAAAGAGACAGAGTTCTTTAAAAAAAGAAAAAGAATTTTTTAATCTCGGGAAATGTCGCACTGTAAATGTCTCCAATGCTACGATTTTACATTCCATCGTTCAAGTCTACTAGTCCTTATATATAAAAAGTTGACATGAACATTTCTTTTACAATTGAAAGTGTATTGTATATACAGCGTAAGCTTGAAAGTTATGGATTTGCAATATCAAAGATATGCAATATCAATGTTGATACACACAATATGAAATTTGCGTTTTTTTAATTGATATTACACGCACACACATACATACGCGCACACACTCTCGTTTACTTTGACTTATGTATTGATAACATTTTATAACATCATTCCATGTCATTCAGATTTAGCGATTTTCAACAAATGCTTTTTATAACTTTTGTTAAGAGATAGACGAAGTTTATCTTTAAAACTATTATACATCAATCGTTGCTATCGCTGATGTTCAGAATGTGATATTGATTGTGCAATAGAATATCATGAACTCCAAAACAAAATTGGCCAAAGTATCTTACCAAACGAAGAAATTACTGTGTTAACGAGATAACAAACATTACAATCTATCGGACAATTTGTAAATTCTACTGTATACCGTTAAGTAATCTTTACAGACCATACACACCACTTAAGCTGGTGTCGGATTTATGCGCGATTCGCGATTCATGGCGCTGGCTTTATATTCACAGCATTTCAGTATCATCCGTAGTTGCTCCTTTTTTCCTTCCTTTTTTTTTTATTACATATTAGATTTCAAAATATGTGAAAGATAGATACCGATGAAATACTTATCAGATAGCGTCAAAATGAATGATAAAGGATCACTATCAGATCAATCTTTTCTATCGCGACATAAATTTTCCTGCATATGAATCATTAACAGGAGCGTCAATACACATCGATATAAACCCATAAATTGCGAGAATGATTTACAAAATCGTATCTCCCTCGTCGATGCCCAACATGCGAAGATCGTCAGGTCCGGGTTGTGTGTCCGCTTCTGCCTCTTGCATAATTTCAGGTGGCGGTTGATCCATATATTCTGGACCATATCCCACACACCCCAACATACTATACATCGAAGAATACATGATGTTAGACTCCTGTTGGCTCTGTTGTTGCTGTTGCTGTTTGGTCTCTGCTGTCTCCTCCTTAGGAAAGATTATGTTGAGAGCCTCTTGTAAATCATCCGGCAATGGAATGCTCGGGTCTGTCGGACGCTTCTCCGATGGTTCCGGTATATCGGCTACGTCGGAATGCGGTGGCACCACAGCGCCTGAATCTACTACAGTCGGCGGCGGCGGCGGATTCTGATGATTCTGTACGAAGCCCGTGTTAGGTATCGGTGGCGGCTGCGTCATGAAGGCAGCAGGCGGCACAGGCTGACGAGGCGGGAATCTCGGTGGTGCCTGAACGAATGGCGGTGGATTCGACATGAACGGTGGAGGCGGCCGATTTGGCGTAAAGTGCGGGGTCGGTAATGTACTCTGCGCTGGCGGCGGTCTACTCTGCACTGCGGATTGCTGTTGCTGGCTCGGAGTGAAACTGGGCGGTGGTCTATTCAACGGCGGCGGTGGATGTGGAGGTAATGGCAGTTTTGACACGCTCGAAGTTGGCTGCTGCTGTTGTTTTTGTTGCTGCTCCACTATCGGTTGCTCCTCTATGACTGTTTCCTCGGACTGATCATCTATTTCCATATCCACCACCTGTTGAGTAGGTTTGCTCTCATTCAGCACGGGCGGTGGCGGTGCCACTAAAATCTTCATAGGCTGATTATTAGTTTTATTTGCCAGCGGAGTCGTAGTGTTGCTGTTATTCAAGTTTAACGGGGTAGCTAATTTAGTGATATGCACAACTCCAGGTGGATTGATGATTTCATTAGGTACCTTCGGCGTATCCTCAAACTTGCTTTGTTGATAGGGCAGTGGAGTAATGTCCTTCTCTGGCAACTTCGGCTCTTCGGCCTTCTTCTTGAACAAAGGTAATCTGCCAATGAACGGTAACTTGCCCTTGGCAGCTACCTGCGGTGCAGATTTCTTACTCGGGACAGCACCTTTCTTTGACTTCGACTCGCTTGACTTCTTGTCGAATTTGGATTCGTCGTTCGATGAATTGTCATCTCCTCGTCTGTCTTTGCTGTACTTGTCGTAGCCTCTCTTGGGACTGCTGTCGCGCCAATTTCTATCACGTCTTGGAGAATCATTGCCGTCTCTGTCCCTATCCCTCTTTCGGCGATCATCATAGTAATCGCGATCGCGATCCCTATCCCTATCTCTGTCTCTATCCCTATCTCGATCTCTATCGCGTCGGCTTCTTCTCTCGTATCTGCTATACTTGCGATCGCGATCATCCTTATAACGATCTCTATCGCGGTCCCTTTCTTCTTCTTTCTCCAATGACTTGCTTTCGGGTGGCTTTACTGTCATGTTTACTTGCTGCTTAGTCCAGAATCCCATGTGCGGCTTCGGCATCTCTTCCGGTTTTGGCAACTCGATCGGTTTATTCGTCGTCATCGGCTGTGACTGCTTCTCCTCTTCCTTCTTTATCCAGAAAGGCTTAGGCGGCTCCTTCGGACCCCAAGCCTCCAAATCCTCTGATTTCTTCGAATAGCTGTCTTGCTGCATGTCCTCTTCCTCTTCTTCCATCTTGTCTTGACTCACTTTGCGACATTTCATCTCTTCCTCCTGTTTGGCTTTCAGTTTGTCCCTGATTGAATTTAGGAGTTGTCTATCATCCGTCTCTGACGGATGTTGCTCGGGCAGCGGTGATTGATTCATCTGCGACGGTGCTTTCGACCAGTTATGTCCTTTCAATTTTATACGCTGATAATCTATCTCCTCATTCAGAATCGCCTGTGTGGACGCTTTCATTTTGTTTCGCATTGCCACACGTATACTCTTGGTGGTATCCTGATCGGATTCTGTACCCGAATCCTCTGATTCGCTCGACGTATCACTAGCGCTGCTTCTATTTCTGCGTTTCTTGGCTTTCTTCGATTTTTTCTTATTCTTCTTCGATTTCTTCGATTTTATCGGAGGATCGTCGTCTTTCTGTTTCTGCAATTCTAACTGTATCTGCTTGTGTTTATCCTCAGAGAATGCCTTTTCTCTATCAGCCATCCAGTCAGTTTCCCAATGCGGATTTTGCTCCACGAAGCGCTAAACAACAACATTATTTAATTAAATTATTTGCATCAAACATATGGAATTTATGAAAAAAAAGAAGGAATTGTGCAAAAATCATCTTTTTATTAGATTCATTTTAAAAGTAATTGCTTTAACCATTTTCATTTAAAAAATTACTTTAAAAAATCAAATATAATTGTAATTCTATTTTTAATTTTATTTTACAAGGTAAATCTTTTGCTCTAATTGAATTATTATTAAGCGTTATTTATGAAAAAATTACTTACGGAAAAATTTTCAGAATGACGTTTAGATTTTAGATGCAGGCTGGCACAATGAAGGTCCCCTATCCAGGAGTCGCAAAGTTTACAATACCAAGCCGTTGCTGCGCTGAAGAACTGCAGTCCTATAATCAAACAATCCTGCAATTAGCATTATTTAAGCTTCAAAGGAGGTAAGCATTTATAAGTTCATAAAGAATGACCTTATATTCTGCCACGACACATTCATGTCACTGAAAACAAAAATAATATATTAAAAGATGTTCGATATAAATGGTCGATTATATTAAATTTCCTTGTGTATTCCCACGACGATGATCTGTAGAAAAACAGAATGAGAGGAAAGAAAGAATCAAGTTTATTTCTCAGAAATGTTATCTATACAGGGTACAAATAATAATGCATATAAATATATGTATATAAATTAAAAATACATATTTTTATATGAATATATTGCAACTGCTAATTTTTAAATAGTCCCAAAATTTAAGATTTTTCCTCCATTGATTACTCTCACGATTTGTAACGTGACAGTTATAGATCAAAGTTTATATGTATGGGCACTTGCAGTATATTTTACAAACAGTTAATACAATAGTTTTTTAAATAAATTAATAATATTGAAAAGATAATACACAATTTTAATATAAATTATAGTCATAACTTTCTTCGCGTAACTTCACCAGAACTTACACATACGCATATATATGTATATACATATGTATATATATTTCAGTTCAAGCAACAACACAAAATGATTTATATACATTATCTTATACGTCATTACTTTCTACTAAGTAATGCACTCCACGATGATAAAATCTTAATAGATCTAATCCAGAAGATAGCTGATCACCCTAAATTGTGTAAAACGTAGTATTGTGGAAAATGAAATTAGATATGTGATCACAATAAAGTGATATTGCCAGAAAGTCGGCTCAGAAAGTGCGCTTCTTGAATCCAGATAAAATCCAATGCATCGCTGTGGTGTTTACGACATTGCTAGAAAATTTGTTGCTGTCAAGATCATCTTGATTTACGCGACATTTATCATATACTTCTGACATATGATATGAATTAGAATTATTAGTTTTAATATTTTGATCGACATCACGCTCAACAGTGTCACGAACGTTCCGATTTATTCGGGATAGACAAATTTTCGAGCAACTCATGATTGTTGACTTCTTCAATACATACCGAACACCACAGTTATCTGTGCACAAGCTACGGAATTATATTCTATTAGTAATTGCCCACTGTAATTGACCTTACCTTTAATAGGCGTTCTTTTCGTCGGTAGTCCGTGATAATAGGGTACTTCTTTTTCTGTCCCTTCGCCATTTCGCTCATGCCATGGCATATCAACAATCTTGCGTTCCTGTTATATAAAATAGAATGTTAGTAAAAATGGATTTTATATCATGTGCAAGAAACTCGGTACTTTTTTCTTCTTTAATAAAGTATTGATATATATGGTACATTAAAAATTACATTATGTACCAAGTACCTGCTTGTTGTGATTGTTACTGTATAATATATCATCCAGTTACAAATATAGTTTGAACTACAAATACATATATAGTCTTAATTATAAACCCCGTGTTTTTTTTATTATACAAAGTAATATATATATATGTATGTGTATATTTTTTCTACCTGTTCTTTCTCTAGCAATTAACAATTTATATTATTTGCACAAAAGTCTCTAGGTCTATTTTTTCTAACATTCTGATTACTTCAGCATCTCCATCTGCTTTATAACGACTGTACTCGAAAATATTACTTACTAAACAAGATTCTTTGTGTTCATTGCTATGCAGATGATTTAAATATTCCTTTGCTGTTTTAGGAAAGATATCGCAGACTTTACACCAATGCATTTCAGGGTCGTAATGAACGAAATTGTACATTGGCTTATCCTCCGAAGATCTTCTCTCCCTAATATCTCTTTCTGCTTTGGATTCCTTATCTGAATCGGAAGCCGACGATCTGTCCGGAGAAGGAGACTTCCCTTTCGGAAAGTCTTCCTTTGGACTTCTCGAACGCTTACTCAATTCTAGCTTAAACTTGCTCTTCAGATCATCCACAGTAACCTTGTCACCAATAATACCAGTGAGCATATCGATGACATTATGAATGGACTTCATTTTGTTTTGTATTTCAATCTGCAAACGCATTACATTCAGATAAATGTTAATCACAAGAAAACGTACTATAAAACCACATTAATTAATTACCTGCAATTTCTGATTTTCCTTTAAAATTCGATTATTTTCGCGGCCACCTTCCTTGCCTATCTCATCACATTGCTGACGCAGAATTTCCAGTTCGCGTTGCAACGTGGCAGATTTCTTAACATATTCCTCTCGTTGTTTAGCCAATGTCGCTTTCTGCTGTTTCACCTCAGCTGCGATTGCTGTTAAACGTTCAATTTGAAGAGTTTGATAAAAATCATATTAAAGTATAAAGAAGCACTGATTCTTATAATTAAATACACAGAAACTATGTTAATTAATTAAACATTAATATCAATTTTTTTATGTATTGGAGCTAAATAGATAACTTACCTTCTTTTTTAACATCATCAGGTCTTGTTGTCAAGGATGTCACTAAGCCAGAAGAACTGCTGTCAATCGGCCTTGATGATTCTTGTTGAGATGTCAATGAAGGAGGTGGTGGTGCTTGCTGGTTGTTATACGGCACTTGATTTCCTTGCCAGTTAGGTGGTGGGTAATCCTAACAGAATTAATACATCCAATCAATGTCAAATCGTTCAACAGCATTCTTATCGACCCTTACCTTTATCAGACGATACTCAAATGAGGACTTTGGCTAATACATGGAAGTCTTGACGATGTAACGGTGTAGTCAATATTATGGATTTCCAATGTCAGTGCCAGTAAAATACATAACGCGAATGTTATACTTACTGAGAGATTCACAATATTTGCGATACAGAGAAGTATGATTGTAACGCTCCAAGAGAGCGGAAACAAATACGCTACCGAATATAAAGTCATAATCGGTAACGTAGTGGTACAACTATTTCTGAAATACTTTGCAAAAGTGCGCAATAGTTTTAAGAGACCATGAGTACATGCTCCAGTATTAGAATATGTATCGTTTTCCAACATTCACATTGTTTCGACACAAGAGTCAATCAATTTTTCTTTTAATTATAAGTAAAACTAAGAATGTATTGATCACTTTTTAAGTTCAACTTACACTTCGATAGCCGGCGGGTTGTTGATAACTGTAGTCGTAACCCGGACCATAGTTGTAACCGTAATTGTTATACCCCTGGTTGTAGGCAGAAATAGGTGGTGGCGGCTGACTGGTGTTTGGTGGAGGAGCCTGTACAGACAAAACGCAATATATAAAATAATATACAAAATACATAACAAAGTCAATCGATATAATTAATAGAACACAATTTTCAATCTTATTTATAAAGCTGTCAAGTTTACAAAACTGTTTATACCTGGTATTGATTATGAACTGCTGAAACGTAGCTAGCAGAATTGTTTGGATTGGGTACAGAACTTTGAGTCTGGGCTGGAGGAGCTTGTGGCTTCCAGTCTTGCGATCTGGAGTCCTTCCTTCTCCTATCTCGCGAACTCGATCGAGATCTTCTGTCTCTAGAGCGAGACCTGCGGTAACGGTTTCGTCTTGGAGACGGCGACCGATCGTACTTCCTTCTTCTTCTAGCGTGCGAGGAATCGTCCGAATCGGCGCTAGGGCTCCTAGGGCCCTTGCGCCTGGACTCAGATTCCATTGCTCGTTTCAAGTCCTCTGAACAATACAAATATTCATTGTACAGCAATAATAAAAAGAGTAAAAAAAATTCACAGTGACAAGATAAATTGTGCTATTCATGAAACCTGTATCAAACTAAGCATTGAAAATTAAAAATTGCAAACTGAAGATTAGAATTCGATAAATCAGACAAGTTTAATTTTAATCCATTTTAATCTTCAATTTGCAATCCTCAACCTCCATTATTTGATAGAGACTTGAAGAGACCAGCCTTACAATTTACAACTTTATACTTAGGACAAATCAAAGATTCACGCGTTTGGCTCCCTATGACGTCATTCGCTCGTCAGGCTCCGCACGAAGGCGATAAAACGCGGGTTTTATCTTCCTATTATCTTCTTGCTTCAATATTTATCGTGACGGGAACGGAAGGGTCGCGGGGACGAGACGAGTCCGTAAGTAAGGAAAGAACGTTTCCTGACGAGATCTCGCTCAAGGCAAACGTTAGAAATCGCGAACTCTATTTCTCGAACGGCTCCGATTTAGCTAGACGAGGGTTTGCCGCGCGACAACGTCAAACACGCTTCGGGCGTCATACTGCAGCCATTGCTATCCCCTCACCGGGACGGGGAGTCGGCAGCGGGTTGGAAATCACACCACTGACCACGCGGCTCACCTCGGCTCGAAGTCCCTCGCTCGTTTCGTCGAATAGTGCGGACGACGCGACCGGACGACGATTAATGCATCAACAATCGCTGGAGACGCCGATGGCACACCGCGTGCCGCAACCTCGCGGCCGGAGATCACGGAGAACGAAGCGGATCGAGGAAACCGAGGCTAGCCGAAACGTGACGATGGCCGTCGCGACGACTCGCATCACGCATGGACGACGTGTGCCGTCCAATTTGGACAATTCGTGGCAGATCGCGCCAAATAACTGTTGGCCGAGAGTCCCAATCGAATCTGCTCTTCGTAGCTGCGTTATATTGCGTTAAAAATAAAATGGAATAAATTAATATTATATCAGATGCAAAGAAAAGAAAAAATTAAAAGAATATGAAAAATAGTTAAAGTGGACAAACCTGTTCCAACACTTGAAGGCTGAACGCTTCGTCCAATTCGATACTCGCTACATTCCCACAAAATTTATCCTTAAATGCTCGATCGGTAAAAAGTCACCTTTATCAACGGACGTTAACACAGTTTACGAAAACGTGCGCGCGCGCTGTGTTTCAAAGAGTTTGAAAATGTCCGCGGACTCCACGGACTCCACGGACTCCACCGTCGACGACGAAAAGGAGGAGGAACGGAGGTCTCGCGATGGCAGAACGGACGGAATGGCGAGGCGGTTGAAGGCGCTGTTCTGCTGCCTCAGACGCGAGCCACGCGCGGAGGGCACAGTCGAGTACGATCCCGACGACGGTGACTACGTTGTCGAGAAGCTCGTCGTGAGACGCGTGCCGCTCACGCTCTTCGCGATCCCGGCCGATCTCGCGGATAACGCCTCGCAATCGACGTCTTCGTCTGCGCTCGGCGGAGCCGGCAGTGTCGCGAATGCCACGCGAGAAGCGTCTACGAAGCTCGGGACTGACAGAACCGCGACGAACGATACCCTGTGCTTCGCAGACGAACGTCGAGATTCGGTTGGCAGAAGGCAAGTCCATTCGCGAAATAAATTCGCAGGAGTAGGTCGATCGAAGGGATACATAATTTAGTTTGGTTTATTTCCTCAATAAGGAATATGAAATAAAAATGATAATAATATTAAATGTATTTTTGCAATCATAATCAGATGTTCATGATTATAACAGTTAATACTCAATCAGCAACTATTTTTTTAATATTTTTTAAATATTTTTTAAATAAAATTTTACTAATAAAATATTTTAAAAACACTTAAAAAACATTGTCTATTGATTGGGTATGTAACATGAAATATTAAATATAACTTGTAAAATTATGCCAGCAGACTCTGATTGCATATAAATTATATTTAATATATAATATTCCTTAATTTTATTTCTTATTCTCAATGCATGAGTATTATTTCATTTTATTCCCTTTTTTTTGATAGAATAATTTGATTTGAATGGATTAATATTTAATTTTAATGATTAAAAAAGAAAGATTAAAGATTTGATTTATTTGAGATATTTGAATTTTATTACTATTTTCAGACTAGATGATGGAGGAAAGTCTTTGGTCTGGCGAGAAGGGATCTCGAGTAGATATAACCCTCTACATCCAAACTTGAAGAAATCCGAATGTCCACTTAAGGATCCTCTGAAATTTTCACGGAACAGACAATCGTTCACGGAGGATATCTCTGAAGTAACATCCAGTACGAGAACCGATGTTTCCTCTCAAACAACGTCCTCCATGACCGTTCAGAAAGATGTTCCAACTCGAGACGATTCTACTCATGGATCTTCTGATCCTTTCTTCAGATTTGAAAATGAAAGGAAGTCGCATACAAAGAGTGACGAGGTAAAACGAGACGCATCCTCTGGGCAAGAGCGAGATATGTGTATCTCTGGACGAAACCGGAAATACATAGTGTCGCCGTTTCGAGTGCAAAGAGGTTCCTTCGATCTCGCAAAATCAAAGGGCGTTGGAGATCACGGCGTGGATGGCAAATCATTAACGTACATCGAAGAATCTCTCGAAGATAAACCTTTAGAGCCAATTGAAAAAGATCGTGATTTGGGATCGAGCACCGCTGTCAGATGGCGAATCACCATTAGACCTCAGCATGCGAATGCTACTTTTGAACATGCTGTTTCCGAGGTACGACTCGAATTTTCAGAAAAGATACGTGAATATCTCCGTGCTGAAAATGGTAGAAAAAATGAATTAATTGTAATTTTTTTTCTTCTGATGACAAATATTATTTATTTATTTGTTACTGTTAAAAATATAAGATGTCTAATATTATCTAATAATTCCAAATATTCTCATAATCGCCTAACTTTGCAAATTTCGTAAATTGATAAAATTGACAAAAAAAATTGATACATTAAATTGTAAATAAAAATAGATCTAAAAATAGATATTTTACAATAAAGTGCCTTTTTTCTCCAAGCTGTGTCCTTTGGAAGGGAAAACGCACAGATGAGAACGTACCGCCACATGTAACGACAGCTGCGTCCACTTGCGTCTATACGCTTTTGCACCTGTGGACGTTGCTGCGGTAACAAACGTGACATTACAATGGCAGCGATCGAAATATTTTCAAGTTCTGTCACTTATAAGTATAAAAATAGAATACATTCTTGCGCTACAATTGTTGTTTTCCTGTTTATTGTGTTATCCTTAATCACGCCGCTGTTTATAATTTACAATACGGGAGGTAAGAATCGATCCGATTTTCATATTACCAATTTTAGATAATGGTGGTAATTTATGATAGTTTATATTTAATATTTTTTTAAATTTCAGGTTTTTGGATGAAGAATCGAATGCACGCGGAAACTCCTGATGTGCATTTTATATACAAATACCTGTTAATCGCGGAAGTCGATTCTTTTAACGAGCCCATTGTATGTTCCACTTTCACAACATATAAGGAAAATGATGTCAAAGATTATTGCACATTAATCAAGGTTATTTATTAGGATATATTAATGATTCTAAAAGTATGAAATTTAAATTTTTGTTAATAACTTATATCAGTATTTTATTCGATCTTGTCATGTCTTATATGTATTTAATGTTAGACATAAATCTTTGATTTCGATTTTTTCTGTTCTTAATGTAAAGTTTGTATACAACATTATATAATTTTTTTGTTAAAGCATCATTAGTTCTTTATATTATTATTATTATTATTGCTTATTAACCATTACTTCTACATTTATATTTTTTTTATTCAGGTACGAGAGACCGATCTAAACAACAATGGGCAAAAGGACTCGCTAAGATTTGAAGCTCATTTTTATACGGATAAGCCAGTGAAATCTCTACGACTATTGCTATTCTTCAATTTCCAATTAAAGGTAGATTCGCAACTGACTTCGTAAATTTGCTTTCTATTTCAGGAATTTTTTGTATTTTATAGCATCTCATCCAAGCGACAATAGAATCTATCGGTGTGTTTGATCAGATATTAAATCAGGAGGCTCAAGAAATACGATTCTTCGGCGATCTGGAATTACGGCAGAAGGGGCTTTTGCGCAGCAAAGGCCTCTATGAGACGTATAATCACAGCATAGAGTTGTCCGATTATTCTCTACCTGAATTGCTGTTGCACAATTACAACCGCAAGTGTATGTATATTCATATTTTTTTAAAAGCAATGTGTCATAAATACATAGGATTATTGACAGCATATTTGCTTTGTAGTTTCTGCTAGAATCACAAACCAGCGAGCAACGTGGAGAACAGGCTTCTGTAACGACGAACCGGTGGTCGTCATCGGCGAATTGTTCTACGCCGAGAATTTTATTTACTATCAGCCAAGCTTTTTGGAAGAATTGAAATGGGCATGGATCCAATATCTGTCGTGCCTGCTCGTGTTTGCATATGTGGCTAAACATATCCTGGTGTTTCTATTTACCAATAGATATCTGAACACGTATATTGTAAGACCGTGGGCGAATACATAAAAATAAACGGAGAATAAATCTGTCCGGTAAATAAACCTACATCTTGCGCGCGCACGATCATAGATTTTTCTTTTATTTCTCGTGTTACGTAAATTGTTCCGTTCCTATTGCAAATTGTAATAATATATTCTACAAATTTGCAGATATTCTTTTGATAAAAGTTTGGAGTATAGTCATCATTTATTGAAAACAATCTCGAAGTTTTAACGTAATAACGATTGTAATTTAAAGAATCAGAAAATATAAATATTTTTAAATTCTGATAAAATTTATCAGAAGCCGGCCTTTATCGGTGGAAAAAAAACAGCGTTTGCTGTTTGCGCGCTATCACCCGCGTTATCGGTCATGCAAATTGGATCGATAAAAAGGAGCTGACTATGCCATTCACGACGGTAGCGCCGGTGTCTATGTCGGTTGACGTCGGCGTCTATCCCTTCGTTCGTTCCCGTGGCTGACGTCGATTGGCGGCTCGATGAGGGTGGAGACTGCGCCATGTTCGACGGTCGCCTCTTCTCCGTTCTCGCGTGTACCTACGTAGTACACAATAGCCGCACGCTGACAATTTGTCAGCCGTAAACAATACAGGACCGATGATAGAATGGGTGAGTCTGACATTAGACTACAAGTCAGTGAATCGGTAGTATTCGGTTCGTTCTGAGTAGCCAACGTACCGTGAGAGGCTCCAACACCCTACACACTCCACACCCTCACGGGACTTTAAAACGAATTTTCTGATATCAATAGATTTTCTTATGAAAATAGATAATTTGATAACTGGAGGGAGTTGACGATAGATAGATAGAACTTTCCCAATTAATTGCTGAGAAATCAGCCAGGGTAATGTAAAATTTCATCATCTGAAAAATCAAAGAGATTTTATAAACATTTACAAAAAACATGTTTCTACTTTGAAACATTAAAAATCGAGTGAGATAAGTTGTTACCAAGAGTTTATAAGATATTTTTTAAATATAAAATATTTAGATCAAATTTTTGAAAATTTGTTATGATCCAAATGGTAATATTTGATGATGTATGATATTTATAGTAATTTGTGCACATTTGATTTAGAGGAATTAATTGAAATAAATCTCAGAGTTCAGAGATATGATCAATATCGAATTGAGAGAATCACTCTTTATGATGTGTAATATTGTATATTCAAACTTAATCATTTTTTTATTTACGTTATTACGTATTTCCCATTATAACCTAAACACTGTACACTTCACATTGATAATTTTTCCTGCAAATCCTTTAATTCTTTTTCTTAGCCAAGAATATTAATAACTGAACCATTATAATTTCATGCGTGATATAATCTTGAAAATGTCTCTCAAATAAAAATGTTTTGGACACAGAACGAGAGAAGTAAAGTAGCGACACGGTACTTTCACCATGTCCACGAAATCCAAGGAGAAAGTGGTGGCTGCCATCCGGAAGCTATTCCGGTCTTCCGATAAGATAGCTGAGCCGGAGGGAGCCAGCAGTTCGACCAATTCGCCATCAAGGAGACTCCTAAATCGCCATCACCGTCCAGATGCCGTCACTCCAGTGGATGGACCGATACTGGAAAATCCAGATTCCACTCATGCCGATCGCAGTTGTTTCTTCAAGGCAAAGAAGTCCGCAAAGGTGACTGAGAATTCTTGATTCAATTCTCATTTTGTTAAAAAAAATCACAAAGAAGCTCTACTCACTGTGTTTCTTTAATAAACAAATACAATAGAATAGCTTCTTTATCTATAGTTCTGTAGTTAAACTTTGGATATCCTGAGAATTTCAAACTGGACTTTACTCATGCAGGACAACAACGAATGCAAAGCTCCCTGTGACAAGGATATCGGTTTGCGCCGACTAATGAAGGAATTTAACAGGATCCAAAGAGCACAGCGTGGTGACTCTACCTTCACTGTAGAGCTCGTCAATGACAATGTTTTCGAATGGTTTGTTCGGTTGCACAAGATCGATCCGGATAGCAAGCTGGCGGCCGATATGCGCGAGCTGAAGATACCTCATATATTGTTGCACGTGATTTTTCCAAAGGAGTTTCCATTTGCGCCGCCCTTTATGAGGGTAATCTCGCCGAGGATCGATCAGGGCTTCGTGATGCATGGCGGTGCTATTTGCATGGAGCTTCTCACGCCGAGAGGATGGTGCTGCGCGTATAGCGTCGAATCAATGATTATGCAATTTGCGGCCAGTGTTGTAAAGGGACAGGTGCGCATTAGTTTGATCTGCAAATAATTAATATCTTCAATCACACACGAGGAATATGTTAATTCAATATAAGATCTTTCAATCTATTTTTAAAAATTCAGTGTTATTTTATCGTTTGTGATTAAAAAAATTAAAGATCAAATTATATCACTATCACTAGCGTACACTTACCAGTTTCTACAATTTATGCGACGTTTTAATTCGACAGGCACAAGTGGCGAGAGTGCCAAAGCCGAACAAAGAATACAATCGGCAATTGGCCGAGGAGACATTCAAGAATCTGGTGAGGACGCATGAGAAGTACGGCTGGGTGACGCCGCCGCTTGCTGAAGGCTGACTGCAGAATATTTCATCGTAGAAAGCTGGAAGAGATCTGCGTTTCTTGCTTAAAAAGAAGCGCCCGAACCGACGTGATTTTTTCCGATTTTCGCGGAGGCGCTGGCAATGATTTCTTTGTTGCGTTAGGAAAACTAAAGTGTAATTTTGTTGCCTAATTGCAGCAAGAAGAATGCACAAGCAGATGTAGCCAAGAAGAGCACCGAGCTTGTCAGGTAAACACAATTTGTGTGGAAGTTTTTTTAGTCAATTTTTTAATTCGTGTAATAAAAATACGTGAGAATCTATAAAAAAGAGAATTTCAAGATCTTTATACAAATTTCTCAATTTTTGTTTAATTACTCGTCCCTTTTGCAGTGTGAGACGAAACGAGTACAAAGATTAACTTTGATCATGTTTATTAAGATGTGTTAAGATGTGATTTTTAAAAAAATTTATTGCATATTAAAAGAACATTTCTTAAAGATCTCGAAGTTTTCTTACATCTATATCATTATGCCAAATTAGTTATTAAGATAAATATGGAATCGTTCTTTTTCGGCAAAAGTTGCAAAACTTACCCGTTAAACAAGAAGCTCATAACAAAGTATTCTATTTCATTAAACAAATATTTAATAACTGAATAAAGAAAGGAAATTGCTCAATAATACTGAACTGTTGCTGTTAAATAATTGAAGAACTGATGGAATATGTAAATATCGAACAACGAAAATATGACTAAATAGTATGACTTGTTTCTTCATTTTGTAAAGTTTTAGTTTAATATCAATATCTTAAAGAAAAAAATATTTGCGTCCAAATTCTTCCGTGAAAACGGAAGTCTTGATTATGAGCTTCTATAATAGTTCTTTTTTTAAAAGAATATTTTAAACAATTTTTTTTAAAACTACTTATCACACATAGACGATTTTCTATGTTTTCTCAACGTGATCGACTATTCGCAAAAGTATTTGTACATACAGTCATTATGTTGGACATATATTTGTATGTGCCAAATAAATACAAGTTTGAAGTATTAACATCTTTTTGCAAAACTTCAGATTGACATTTAATCGCGAAGATTCGCACGACTGTAGACGCTATAACTCATCATGAATGAACGTATCACGAAGCGTATCTAGATTAATAAGAGACCCAATTAATTATTCAGATGATTGACTTTAATATGACGCCGAGAAGTAATATCTGTACAAGATTTTCAAAAATAAAGATGAGAGAAAGGTTAAATATAAATAAAATATTTACAAATACCGAAAAACCATTATTAGTCTTCTTTCGGCGCATATTAACAGTACTTTTGGCCTATTCGCCGTAGTGACAGTAGTTTGACGGCAGGCATACGTACATACATATATATATATATACATATATGTATATGTCTTTTCCACCACACATCACATTCTACGTTTAAAATCTAGGAATGACGAATAAAAGTGTACAGCACGAAAGAGTGCTAATCTTTCCTATCTCCGTTAACAGCTTATAAACTAATTGCAAGTTATATTTAAAAGCGATTTACAATGCCGTTTTATCAAATCTGTTGGAATAAAGTTGCTATTCAAAGATATTTGTCTCTATAAGTTCCTTTAAGTGTACGTATGTGTCTGTTCCTATTCACGATTTGCCATTAATATTAATCTTAATTATTGCGCGTTTTGTACAACATTCCCTATTCTGTTTCACAGAATGTATGATCTGCTTACATGTGTGTAAGGCACATGATCAGTCAGTCATTCTCGAATGCAATTTCCACGGTGACTCTATCGGTACTTGAGTAATTATCTGCTTAAAATATAAATATCATTTTTGCAATGATATTTGACGCATTCAAAAGTGTGAATGTCATTCGCATGTTTCGAAAGGCGATAATGTTTTCTAGACAATAAACATTCCGCCTTTTTTTAAATTTTAAGAAATCCTTTTTTTATCCACGAAATATTTAATTTTAAGGATCAATAAATTATAAACGTGTTATTGATTACAACATTATACAGATGATTAATTCATTAAAAACACAAGATCTATATATACATATTCCTTAGGTAATTGAAAATAAGAAAAAGTCTACTTCCTTAAAAATTTTTTTTTTCATTAGAGAAAAAATTTGAGTTATTAATCAATGATTATCAAAATTACATAACATTGTACGTATAATTAATAATCAAAGCAAAAACCTTTATATATTGTAACTCGTAATTTATAAACTTGTAAACTTTTTATCGAGACTATACGTGCAGTGTACAAATTTTACATTATTCCATTATATACAATTTGGCAATCTAAATCAGTATATTTTTTAATTCAGATTTCAATGATTACATTACGCGATGACAGTCCTCATAAATGCGAATAAATAAAACGCTATAATTGACATAAAGTCCTTAAAAAATTTGACTCATCGAAATTATACCGTTTCTCTTGATATTTAATAATCTTGTTAGATATCTTTATATTATGCCTTTATAAATATAACTCTATCATTTTATATTATGCTTGTGTAATCCAACATGGCCAATGAAAATGTAGCATGTGTGGATTACATAATCAAAAAATATTTATCCTAAATGTATTTTTGAAACATACATTTCAAATACGTCGGGCAGTGTCAAGAATTGGCACTTGAATATAATTGACATGCTAATAAACTAGCAATAACGCGTACAGGAATTTATTAAACAATAAATAATCACGAATATATATGTATAAAAATTATTTGCACAAATATATATATATATATATATATATATATATATGTACCTCTATATATACATATATATATAAAATATAAAAATTATGAATCTCTATATCGATGCTATATCGTTCGGTCACACATTATCGTTAATACTTATGCAATCATAAGGCTGTTTGATAGACGATAATCATCGGCGTTTTATCTATTCACAATTATATTTCACCTATCTAAGAAAAAGTACGACGCGTGCGAAATGCACTCTTAATTCGGGTGTCACAGTTTGGAATTTTTCGTAATAATTATTGCGAGTCTCTCGCGCACTCATTCCGTCTTGTCTTCTTCCACGCACATGAATAGTTTCGCACACATCATGTTGAAATTATCTACACAAAAAAATTTAATAATGACATAAAAATACATATATAATACATATTAATAGTGTATTACGTAAACACGAACGATATGAAGCATGTAGTGTTTTAACAAGCTTCTAAAGCTCGCATATAACTTACGGGCTCCGTTGATAAGCCAGGCAGGCTTCGTTTTCCAATCGATGAAAATACAGTACACGGGAATGCCAGATAGGATTATAATTATGCCTATACCTACTTCCCACGGTGAAACGTAGCACGGGAAGGTGACCAAGAATGCGCAGATTATGAAGAAGATGATTGGCAAAACTATAGAAACCTGAAGGATGAAATATGCGAAATGAGATTTCACTTGCAATTAAATCAAAAGACGTGGAAAACGCATAGATAATTTCGAAAAATTAAATGGCAAAATTACTCCTACCTTTATTGGACGATGGAGATCGGGCTTTTTGTAACGCAGCCACAACAGACCAGACACGGAGAGTGTGGTAAATAGAGCCTCAACGAAGCTGACATAATTTATTAGTACGTAGACATCCTCTATGATGAGGAGTACCAGGGTGATAATGCACTAGAAACGGAAATTATAGTTTAACGCTCGGAATTGGAGTCCGACTACAAGAATGGAAAAATTGCTCCGCGTGCGTATCGGCGCTTTTAGAACTAATCGCAAATCACGACAATTAAAACTTTTTAATATTTTAGATAATTTTGCGACATAATCTAAAATTAATATTCTGTTTAATAAAATAAAAATATGATTTTTTAAAAATCAAGTGAGGTAGATTTTAAAATGTGTAACCTACGAAGATTTAGATTATCTGAATCTCTTGTATTTCAAAAGCTATCATTAAAAAAATTTTTTAAATGACCGATATTTCGAAATTAATTATAATCTCTATTAAATCTCATACAATTAATTATATTTCTATTTGAAATAAAAAATATGTTTAAAATGCTAATATGTTCTCAATTAATTTTATTCACGGCATTACTCGTCACGGACTTTGAACGCGGTCGATCCTTTTAATTCATACGCAGAAAGGAATAGAGATCGCGAACAGACTTCCGCTACCAAAGAGATACGGGGCCAGAGAGTGATATGAAAGGATCAATTTATCGCGCTTAATTAACGAGCCGCAAATCAAGATTTCAAGCTGCACAGTAACGTGCCGCTGTGTCGCTCTGATCCGGCTGGCTTCGTTTATTTCATTAAGACGCCGGCTTTAATGTAATTTCGTGGGGTCCAATTTATATACGTCAATTAATTCTATTTACGGCAATTGAATGGACCGAATAATCGTACGCAAAGCGCAGATTACTTTGATGTCAAGTAAAATAAGACGCAAAATAGCCTTCTTTTGAGTTTTGCAGTTTTAAAGATATTTTCTCTGAAGCGAAATATTTAAGCTGCACAGAATGTATCATCTTTTCTTTTAATATTCTTACTAAAGAATTTAACAAATTTCCGAAAAAACGAATATCTCGGTTGATTATTATTATTAAATAATTATTAAAGTTTTTATAAAATATTTCATATAAGCATAATTTCTCATGATATAATCTCGTAATATAACATAATAAATATTTGAATTTAGTGTCATTAAATGTATAAATGTATTAATTCGAATTTGAACGAACAAATTTCATAATAAATCAAATATTGTAACTTAATCTCGATATATCAATTAATGTCTGTCTAATTATCTATATGAATCATTGTTATACTTTCGTTATCGCCAGACGAATGCTATAATCGTTGATCAGCATTCGACTAGCCAAAGACTATACAAACAAACATATATATTCTTCTATATGACGATAACATACTAATGAAAAAATTTTCAAGAAATTATCAGTGGTGATTAAAATGACATGCAAAATAAATACGTTCACTATTAAGATATCATGACTTTCAATGTGAGCGACTTATAATTAATTGCTGTAAAATTGAACAAGTGTTCGCAACATTTATTTACTTTACTCAAGTTCTATTCGCTAGAAAATTATTGATCAAAATATAAATTATGTAAAATGTCTCAAAAATAAAAAAAGCAAGAATTAATTTTTTACTGTCCTAATAATCTAATCAAATTTTTTTAATTCACCTTTTTAGTTTTGCATTTCACGAAGTAATACTTACGAGGAAGATGAGGGATGGCATCGGCGTCAAGTTGCGAACATTAATGAGAGCAATGGCAGTGGGAAGGTGTCCGTTTCGGGCACCAACGAAGAACAACCTGGATGATGCGAAGATCGCGCCGTTCAATGCTCCGAAAGTCGAACATGCTACGAAGAACGGCATGATCCACGACATAACGCCTAATAACTTATCGCCAAAGGTCTAGAAAGGAAATTCTGATTTAATACTAGACCAGCGAAAGTGGAACAGCTTCTTGATTATAGCGGAAAGCAACTGTAAGATCATTTTTTCTCTATATCAAATAGATTGTATCAGATCGATTTCACTTCTTGCGATACCGTATAATTTATTGATTTTTATTGAGTTTTTTACTTAGATAAAAAGCAGTAACGTACAAAAAACATGCAAGAAGCTATGCTGTGGGCGTATTCACCTCTATTTATTGCCCAACATATATATTCCTAATTGATTAATTTAATAGAAGGAAATTGCGTAAATTATTAATTTTTTCTTTTTAAAAATTTTTAAACTTTATTCTTCAAAATTTATACGTATTATTTTTATTACATTAAAATCTCTATTATTCTCTTTTAACGATGGAACATTCGTGCAAGTGCAATCACTTAGCAGACAACGAAACAGTCATGGATCGATACCTCGTGTATCTGCAATTGTTATTAATGTTTAAAAGCGTACTTACAACAGCGACGGCATTCGATGCGAGTATTTCATCCTGCGTGAGTACAACGAAGTAGGCGACGTTTGCGAAAACATAAATCACTGTTACGAGTGGTAGCGATATACAAATCGCCTTTGGAAGATTCCTATAAAAAAGATAAAAACAACAATCAATATAAAAGTTTCCACAAATCTTTGTTAAAACTTTACGTACGTTATCATCTTCGTAGACATAAACACGTTTCGATAAAATACAAATATCGTACAAATTTCTAATAAAATATAAGACAAAGTTTTAAAAATGAATAACAATTTTATCAAATATTAATTTTATATAAATTAATAACGCAACGTATTATTTTCTATTGAAAATAAGCAAATGCTCAATATGATCTGATATTATCCTTCTGTCTTATTATAAATTAAAAGAATCACGATAGGGACGGCAAAGAGAGGAGAGTTTAATCCCAACACATTTATGAAAATTACTTGTAGGGATCTTTGAGTTCCTCCGTTACGAAGTTGAGATAATTCCAGCCCGAGTAGGAGAATAATCCCGAATAAACTGCCAGAGCAATGTAACCGGGCTGGGTGTTAGTGCCAGCCATCGGATGCTGAAAGTTCTCCGTATGGCCCATGCAAAGCCACCAGAAACCGGCCACCATGATGATAATCAGAGCGAAGATCTTGGTGCCGGTGAAGATGTCTTGTACTCTGGTCGCCCATTTGACATTGTAGCAGTTAATGACGGTCAATAGACCTGCGAACGCGACAGAACAGAACAGTAAGATTACCATATGCTGTTGTTACGCTCGCTACATTCACCGCGTGCGCGAAAACAATCTGATGAAAGCGTGAATAACGTTTCTCGGAGCTATATTTAAAGGTCGCGATGCATACTTTTGCATCGTGTTTTCACGCGAATCTTTCGCGCGATCGTTTCATTTCACTGCACACGTGCGTCAAGATACTTTTGGCCGGTCCAACAAACATTTACTCACTTATATATCTCATGTATCTTGCAATATTTACAGCAATTGACGCGAACGTTTACGATTTCTGAAAGAGATATCGATCAATTGAATAGGAAGAAAAGTTGTCAGAAATTGAGTGTAATCAATTGTACTAAGACGTAATCAACTAAAAACTTGAAGTTATTTAATGCTTACTTTAAGTCATGTTATATATTTCTATATTTTACTATAGACTATAAATGAAATAAAAAATATATTTATTCATCTTACATGTGATTACAGCAGCGAGCAATCGCACCGCTGCATACGGTGGTTCGCATCCGGGCCATACAGGCTGCAATATGTATTGTGCGAACGTGAGGGCCGTGATCGCGTTCCCCGTTGGCACCAGGATGAACAAGGCCACCCAGAGATAAAGAAAGGCCGGCAAAGGTCCGAAGGCATCGCTGATGTACGCGTAATCGCCACCGGACTTGGGAATCATCGTACCTGTATGGATATAAAAAGAGGTCTTACTTATTCTTTTTATTAATTTAGTCGACTAATCCTTTTAAAAGTGAAAGAAAATCATGGACAAACTGATAAGAGAAATCACTTCGAGTGACGAATTATATCTCACTTAAGAAAGAAAGTAATCCGTTAAAAAGAGATTAAAACTAGATGGGATTAAAGCAGATATAATTAAGATGTTCATTAAAGGAAGATATACCTAAGAGAAAATATGAAATAAAATAAATTGACAAAATAAATTAATATAAAAATAAATTCAAAAAGAAGGTATATTTAAGGAAAATACAAAAATGATGCAGTTGTTTGTTTTACATTATTATGTCTCGTACAATTATTTATGTATTATGTATTTGATAAAATTTTTTGTTAATTAACATGATGAACGAAGAGATGTCAAGTTGAATTAATTCTTGTCTCAAAAGCTGCGAAAAAATCTCGACATGTCAGGGATCACTCGGATAAAAAATACTACTGTTACTATCTGTCATCGATAGTCAGTCACGTAATAATGCGTATAACATTGTTTAATTATTATCAGGTCAGGGGTCAGGTCAAGTCGCGTGCGTGTATCTCACTATGTTATTGTATTCGTTGATTCCCAACACGCAGCATGCACGCAAATCGACTTTGTTCCCTCGTAAATCAACTCTGCAATGATATACAATGCGCCTTATCGTACGCCCATTCCATTCTGCGGTTTTGCGATATCTTTCTCACTCATCTTCTCTCGTTTATCATCGAATCCGCCCGAATTTTACGGTCGATTTGATCTTTACTTGCTCATATTTTCTATTTCACTTTTCTCTCTTAATCGTTAATTTGTAGCTTAATTAAAAATCGCAAAAATACTACTTAACGTTGATTTTTATGGAGTTTATAGACGTTCTGGCTAATGCGTTATAATATCTAACTCAATTTTCTTTTTTAATTCTAAAAGCGCTTTGAGAATGCCTGAAATCGAACAAGCAGTTTGTAAAGCGATATCAAGCCGATATCAGAGATAAAATAGCAATACTAAAAATACGCGGCGTCGAAAATGAAATATCGATAGAATGATATATTTTTATTTAAGATATTTCGGTACATCGATGATTATGTCGTTCTTTGATAAACTTCGGTTTCTTGGAATGCGACAGATTGGTTTCATAACCGACTTTCAATATTTGTCAAATATTGTTATGTATTTTTGCACTATTAACGTAAGATCACGGATTTAAATTCAGTCACGAAAAATAATGATAAATTCCGTCCGTTGTCTAATCGAGAGATATGAATTAATATCTTGTTAAGAATATAAATACACCATGTATCATTACAGGAAATGAAATATTAAGTAATACTTCATAACATAACGATTAAACTCAATAATTCTTGTTTTAAGATTATTACTTATATAAAAATTATATAAGAAATGTGCAATATAATAATTCTTCTTAATTAGTTATGTCGCTCGTGCCAGGGCTAGAGCATCAAGAATATTTTCTAATTACATTATTTTTTATCAGCAGATAAAAATTACATGAGATAACAAGAAATTGCGCGAAATTGCAAAAATGTAAAAAATTGCGAAATTGTAAAAAATTCATTAAATATTTATTAAACATTCGTTAAATAAAATTCAACTTTATAACGAATCTTGATCAATTTTAGTCTTCCAAACAGAAATCAAACTTTGTACTGTATGGTATATCTATGGTTTTGCGATTAAGAATTATTGATAAAAGAATAAATAAAATATGTGTCACGTTTTTATGTTAATTTTCATTTTAAAGTTTTTCATTATCACGAAAATATTTCAACAAAATATAAGTTATTAATTTATATTGATTTCTTAATATAACTTATAATTATTAAGGAAATATATCCCATTTGAAAACAATTAAAACGTTTTCTCTCTTCTTATATTTATTGTAAAATTTTAGATTATAATTTCACAAAACGAAATGTTTGCGAATGTTTCTTTTATCTTTTCGAAGACGTTATCTCTTCCATTATCTTTCTCCTTTCATTCGAAAACAGCCCGTGTAAAATTCGTATTCGTCCTATTCTAACAAAGTCATTGTCAACGAATCTTGGTCATAGAGATATCACCATAGAATGTATGTATCAGCATACGACCGTCTGTGCATATACAGTAACGGCACGTGCGCATACGAACAGTATCGTTGTCGTAATAATATCATTGACTAAGGGACAATGAAATTATAAACCAAACAGAATACAAAATAAATAAAAGAACACTTGCCTCTTGAAAATAAAAATATCTCGAATTTTAAAGATGAATCGAAATGAAAAAAATATTCCATTTCATAAGTACAAAAAAGTACAAAAAGAATTTTTTATTTTAGACTAATTTTTTTAGACAATTTTAAACTATTTTATATGAAAAATTGTTATTTTTAAAAAATAACAATACTTTATTCTAAATGCAAAATATCGTTTTATTTGATAATAATGTACTGTACCTTTGAGTTACATTTAGTATAGTAAGTAAATGGTAATTTTAACTCAAAAAGACTTTAAATTTAATAATTTATCCGAACATTTTAATTCATATAATTAAAAAAATATATATAAATTTCGCCAACTTTGATATGAAAAAGACTGTAACTCTCTGATTTGTATTTAAAACTCCGTTTTTCCCCATATATACATAAAAAAATACATGTATCAACATATACATAAAACGATATATAGATAATACATAAATTTATAAAATAAAAAAATGAAATATTTTTTAAAATTAAATTTATTTAATTACTATATTGTAAATTGATATTTTATCACTAATAATATTAACGACATAATTATTTTTAAAAACTCATAGGTTTTTTATCGTAACAACCGATATGTGTATATTACAAATGTATATAGTACAAATCACATATGTTTTTTCCATTACGATAAAATGTTAAAAATGTAATATATTTATCCCTTTTATGGTATTAATATTTTACACGTTTATTTTTGCAGACAGATATATCTTTCTTTCAAGATACAGTCAGACATTCATCTTACGTCAGACACACTGGGGTATCGAACCGGTCCTGTACCGCGCCTTCCCTTCTTTTGTCGAGCGCGTCGATTTGAATGGAGGACGCGGGAAGGAGCAACCGTCCGAAGAGGTTTCATCAGCTTACCTAGCTCGGCATAGCATAGGGCTCCGATGAGCGACAGGATCCCAGAGAAGATCCAGACGATGAGCGCCAGGCCGACGCTGCCGCTGTTCCTAAGCACGCCCTTCGGCGACACGAAGATACCGGCGCCGACGATGATGCCGACGATGATCGCCACGCCGTCCCACAGACCCAGCTCCTTCTTCAGCTTGACGCCCTCGCCGTCGCCGTCGGTCCCCGCGGCGGCGGGAGCGGCGGCGGCGGGCCGCAGGATCGCCTTCTCCGCCGGCGCTACCTTGTCCGGCATCGTCCGCGCGTCGCGGGCCCAAGAGTCCTTTTCGAAAGCGGAGCAGGCGCGCGCGTGCGGGCGCGCGCGCACTCGAACGTCACGCGCGTTTCCACGCGACGGCTCGGTGTATTCGGGCGACGGTGGCCGCGGCGTGCCGCGCGGGCATTACCGCGAGTGCGTGCGACGCGGTGACACACGTGGCCAAGGCGAAGGGAAACCGGAAGTTCAGGGAGATAAGCGAAAAAAAAAACAGACCGAGAGAGAGAGAGAGAGAAGAGACAGAAAGAGAAATATGTCTCGCGCGCCTGCGAGCGCGCGGTCGTCTACCACGTGGCAAGGAGCGTCTCTCGCGCGATAAACGCACGTGCGCGACTTACACGCAGGGCCGCGATTGTCGAACTGCCGCTCGCTACTTCGCGCTCGCCGGTAACGGGACGCTCACCACCGTCTCCTACCCTTTGACAGCGACGTGATTCGCCGCCTCGGCGATCGAACTGGCGCGACGCTAGCGGCGGCCGGGCGCGAACGCGCGCGCGTCCATTGGCGCGGACACGCGCGCCTCGAAATTTCGCCGGAGCGTCGGGCCGGCATGGGCTCCGAAATTCGCGGGACAACGAACCTGCCTTCTCCTGGAAGTACGGCGGAAAGTCGAGACCGAACGCGACGGGGGATAAAAAAAAAGATTCACTTGTAAATTTTCGCCACGTTTCGATTCTTCATGGCCCTTTCCGTCTTTCGGCAAATAATCTCGAGGCGACGTTGAAACTGATCGCGCTGAAACTCAGCAGTTTCTGCGAAATTCTTTTGCCACTCGTCCTCGGTTTTTGCTGTCGCTTCAAGAAATATACACGTTCAGCGATGTTCACTTAGATAAAAACACGAGTCACGTGTAGATTCTCGTGACTGAAAAAAAATCACAGCTTCACAGTTTTTCCATAGTAACTTTGACACTCGAGATGTATACAATGTATACTGTGTACAATGTAAGAAATTTTTTTTCCTTCAATTTCAGTCAGCGAGTGTCCGCCGTTTCTGCGCCACTGCCCTCACTTCAAGTCCTATGTCTTACAGGTGTTCCCATCTGTATTGCATCATGAATACGTCGAAAAACGGAATTTTACACATCTGCAAAATGATAATGTATTTTTCCAAGCACGACATGAATGAAGGCATTGACATTTCACGATAAAATATAATATAGGCGATAACCGAGCGATAATCAGGTAAGAATTTCCGCAAAAAAAGTTGCTGTAATCTCTGAAACTTGAAATATCAATAAAATGCAAATGTAACGTTCGCTCTTTATAATTACACGTGTTTTGCACTCTTCACCTTTTCCTCTTCAGCATTTAATTACGGGTTTCATTCTAGGTATGTGTAAAGAGAATGGCATAGTGCGTCTACAAACAATAAAATTATTGATGATTACGTTCACTCGAGGCACGTCACGCGGTACTTCTTCGTGGAATAAAGTATTAGGAGAATCGATGAGATTATAATATTAATAATAGACTTATTATCATATGGACATAATAAGGTAATAAATCGAACTAGACTTATTAATAAGTAATATGTAATGTAATGAATTAATAACTAATAGATATGTAATGTATGTACATACAATATACATCATTACGTATATTAATAATTAAATTACATAGAATATTATATATATAATATTAATAAGTCTAATATATAACGTCTTAAGATATCTTTAAGATGCTATGAGATATATTAAAGATGTATTAAAGACATTTTTTAGATATGCGTGCTGGATGAATTATGATCTGCATTTCGTATGTACAAATTACAAGGCAAACTCTTTGAAATTTACGATATATTGTATACACGATAAAAATTCGAAAAAAATTGCAAGCTGCAAAATTTGCAAGACTACAAAAAAGGTTCAATTTTTCCTCGGTAGAAGAGTCAAAGTGCCGATTAAAAATTTAACAATAATGAGATCTCGTCTTTTTATTTCCGAGAAATAAGATTTTATAGATAGATTGCACACTCTCCTTTCTTTGCAAATCGAGAATACCAGTTTACAAAAACCGAAAGCAATATATCGTATTACTGCGGAAAGTTTGCAGAGTATGGTGAATTTTACGGCGGCGGTCAAATTTCCGTCACGTTTCATTTTTCATTCCTGTATTTTTTGCAATACTACACTGCAAACATCGCGTATATACCATCTCGCCGTGAACATTCACCTACGAGAGTTTTTGTGCCGCTCTCTGTTGATCGCGTCACATTAATCAAGCGTGCCGATCGGCGAATAATCGCGTCGCGAGGGGCATTCGGCGGGCGCGAGTCGCGTGAAGACCGGCGCGTCTCGGCGCGCAGCATCTCGCGGCGATCTTCACGCCGTTCGCGAGTCGCGGCACGCGCCGCCGCGTACGGAGGATCATTATCTTCCCCGTGAGAAACGCACGAACGGGGGCGAGGTGTGGGCGCGCGATACCGGGAGGCTGGCGGTGTACTAAAGTGCGTCTCCCGCGTCCAAGCGAGCCCTCTCGCTCGCCGGGAGCGCGCATCACCCTCGCCATTGGCGCGACACGGCCGCGACCGCTGCTCGAAAACGCGCGAATGTAGCCGCGAGCGTCGAAGACACCGCCGCGAGAAAATTCCATTTTCTCGAGAAAGTTCTGCCCGTTGTCTCACGTTGTCTGCCCGTTTCCAACGATGCGGATTAACCTTTTGAGAATCGATGGCTTTTTAAATGTCCTGGGACATTTATTTTATCACGTTTTTGAATTTTGTTTAATTATAGTTTATTGAAAATTTTTCCCTTTGGCGAAGAAAGTTTTCAGAGGTTCTCAAAGGGTTAACTCGGCTTAGTTTCACATCTTTATTCTTTTATCTAAGAATTTGTTCTAAGAAAAAGCTAAAAGGTAAGAACCGAGATGGTTAATCTACGTTGGTAAAAATAGACGCAAAAGATGCGAATGGAGAAGAGAAAACGGAAAAAGAGGCGCGACGTGAAGTTGTATGTAAGTGACGTTCGCGACAACTGTGCGAAAAAAGATTATAGATACGATTCTATTACTGTGAAGTGATACTCCTTTTTCTCTTTTTTTCCAGATCATCGTGGTGTTTCCATACAATGTATTCTATACATGCAATACTGTATCTCAGTTGCAAAACGTTCTACGCCAATGACGCCGTGTCCGTTTCGTCAGTGCTACGCAACCTTCTCGTCATTATCATCGCATTATCATTTGCGTAGCCTATTTGTATGCGTGATCGCGTATCGAGCTATTTAAATACGAACGAACCGCTGTGACGATTGAGTCAAGCTTTCAGTCACGTTTTTATTGATATCTATTGGTATTTGTATCTATTTTTTTCTACAGTCTATATTTATAAAATGTATAATCGAAAGAAATCTAGAAATAACTCAGATTTAAATGAAATAGCATTGAACATTTTTATAATTTTTTAATATATATATCTATTTATCTCTTTATATAGAAAATATTTAAAATTAGATAACTTCATCTTTTAAACTAAATCGCAATCTTTTTCGAAGTGTTTACACTTTTCTTTTTATTCGTTTAAGTCTCATATATGCATATACTTTTTTTAAGCAACAAGAATACAAATAAAAAAGATATTTAATATAATATATTTGATATAAATTTATGTATCGTGCGCGAAGAAAGTCTCTAGTCATTTTCAGATTTATTAACTTAAAAAAAAAATTACTACTTTAAATTTAAATTGGAATTTGACTCGTGCCCAACTTCACAGTGCAACTTGTTCGTAAGTAATATCTAGTTCCCGTCGATTTACACAGTTCTCATACAAGTTCAATGACTTTCTTCTTTTTAGATCATCGGCTGATAGGATAAGGGACAGATAGCGTTTCTTCAAGCAGCGGGATGCAGTGGCGAGCGCGGAAGCCTTTCTTCCCTTTGGAAAAATCAGACGTCAGCGTCAGCGATCGCGAGTCCGTCGCGTCGTTCCTCTGGAGAGCCCATCATTTGAGCGCCACTGCGCGGCAGGCTTCCGCCGCGCGCGCTCTCGTGTTTCTCCCCTTTTTAATCCTCGCCGCGGGTCCCCGTGGCCATATAAAAATAAATTTTGACGCCAGCGCGCGAGATGGACGACCGACGAAAGCGGCGGCTTGATTAGAGCCGTCCCGATCCCCCTTTAGTTGGCGAAGCGAGCGACGGACGACGCGGGGCCTTTTTCCCCGGTGGATGATCGACAGGTACCGGAGCCTCGAGCGTCACAGAAATCGACACGGGGATTCCGCCGTTGCGACGCAGACGACAGCGACGAAGTACGACGGTGCCGTCGACGAGGGGAGACGTATTATGTAATTGATAATTAAACGTGACTTGCGATTCATGTGCATCGCTTCGCTCAAAAAGACAAATTGGTCATAAACTTCTTGAATGTGTAATTTCGTATAATCGCGCTCTATTCTTATCGTCCACCCTTCTCACTTTCCACCGTGACTTTCTCGCAAGAAATTGCGTTGTCACAAAAGTGATTTATATTGTTCAGGAATAAGAGATCTTTTCGTCATTTTTGCAAAATAAATGAGAGATTAATTATACACCATCTTTCAATCAACTGATGATTTTACATTGAAGTTCCTGAATGAATGTAAATTTTCTTATGTTGTTTTACTATTTTTAAATGTTATAATTATATATATCTTATTTGTATGTATTTTCCATTTTCCTATCATTTTGATCTATTTTGCATTTCTCCTATCAATTTGAACTTTTTGATTAAGAAGTGCTTAGTCGCAAGATGTCGCCACGTCCTGGAGAGAGATTTGAACGCCATCTAGGGAGGAAAACTATTAAACAAGAAGGCAATCAGCTGTGGTCTCCACTTTCTCATAGAAACGTCAAACAACGTCATGTGCGCTCGTACAAAACTTGCAGGACTTTATGCTTAATAAAAAGAAGATTGAAAGATTACTACATAATATTTTTATTTAAAATTGTAATTTATATTGCATAAAAGAAGAGTACTGTGCCTCAAAAAGGGCCGTCACCCATAAAGAAAGGAGAAAGCGAAGGCTTGTGGATTGACAGATGTAAACATTGTAACCTCGGACTGGAAGTTGCACTGTCAAAAATGAATCACGTGGAGATCGAGGACTTTTATCATCACGACTTCACCACTGTCTCTGAATGGGAAGTGTTCATCGCGCGGCTCGAGGAAATCATGCACGAATGGAGGCTGCCACATACGAAGATCGCGAGCCCCCTCAAACCGGGAGATTTCGTCAACTGTCAGTGGCATGAGGCCTCGGAGAAGTTAAACTTTGCAGGTGTGTGTCTGTGTTGACACAGTTTGACATACGTTTCATAAGAAATATTATAGACACCTGAACGTTAAAAGCCTATGTGCAGTAAAAGTAAAAGGTTTTTGACAGTGAAAAAGATTTTTTACAAGGAAGCATCAAATACTTGTTTATGAGTCTTGAATCTCAATTTGTGATTTGTGTTAAAGAACCATATGTTACATATATATAATATTTCAGATGTTGAGTTTATGCTGAAACACTATAAGCTAGAAAAGGAAGAGGAAGAGGAGGATGTGGCAAAGGAGGAAAGTGAAGAAGAATGGATACAGTGTCAAAAGGATGGTTTGGACGTATCCAACGATTTTGTAAAGCTCAATGATAATTGTCTGGAAATAGCACGTTATTATGGAGTTAGAGAATTCCTTGTTTTAATACCAGCTCGAAAAGCGAGCTTAACAGATGAAACGCGAATCAAGATTGTACTTAGTTCATTGACAATTGCAACTAACAATGCAAATTGGTAGGTAGCCGATTCATGATATCGAATTCATGATATGATTGTATATTTGACACTAAAGAATCTTTATTGTAAATTTTTTTTATGCATTTTAGTTACATACCGGCATTGGTACAGGTACAAGAGCCTTGGCAAAAAATGTATCTCGGATGCTGTGCTGGTAAAGGAACCTGCGTGAATCTTGACATGGTACATTTAAAGAAAGTTCCACCACATTGCCGATACCTCACTGGTATGCACTGTCTATTTAATCTATTTTTAAATAACCTCTCTAGTTGCAATTTTCGTACAAAGCGAAAATATTTTACAGACAAGTATTATTTACAGGGTTACTTGCTCTTTTCAAACAGAAAATCGGAGAGGGCTGCGGAGTAAAGATCGACTCCATAATGGTGTCTGTTAGATTTTCTTACTTATTAAAAGACTGGACTAATAGTACATGGACGCAAGAACCTCCGGATTTCGATTTTATGCAGGGAGAAACATTAGGTGTGGCCGAATTGGGTAAACTTCCCTTTGGAGCGACTTTCGATCCCGTTGGGTACTTAGATTAAATGTATTATCATTAGGAGCATAGCAATAGAGAAAGCATTTTTTCTTGATTTCAGATTGGATAAAAGGTTTGCTATAAAGTGTTCAAATTTTTAAATAAAAGATCCATTATAAAATTATTTTTTAAATCAACTCTATGCTATGCTTCTGATTATTATAAAAAATTCTAACAATCTGTGTGATGTATTATTATTTTAAAATACTTTCAGAGAACTTCACCTATTTGTCACATGGCCGCAAATGCCAGATAATGTAGTAGTAGATAGCGAAGGATATTCTGATCTGGAGCCGCAACTTGCTCCTGAATGGTCTGTGCAAGTGAAAATGGTAGCTCTGCCGGCTTGTTTACTCGGCGAATATATGACGGACTTTCTGCACCTATGCAACAATCAGAAGACCATGGTGGAATTGCTGGGTGAGAGTGCATCTTACATTCACGATGACGAACAGATGCTGAGTTCGGTTTTCAATATACTCACCGAGTCCAGAATACCCACAATTTCGACCGTTGTGGGCAGATCAAATACAAAAAAGACTAAGAACATCGAAGGTCCAATCTCGGAGGAGATATTACTACCTATACTTTACTTTCTTTTCCCGGATGCAGATGAAAACTCGGTATGCTTAAGTTTCATTAAATTTCTGCTTGGTTTTATAGATGTACAATTCTTATGGTTATATTTTATTATAAAAGAAATCAAGTACATCTAAACCAAATTTCACAATAGTTAACAAATATTTTGATAGAACTATCATAAATATATAATTTGTAAAATAATTAAGTTTTTAGTTTGTTTAATTATTATTTTTGGAATGTAAAAGATTATTGATTAATTAATTTTCAAAACTCTGAAAAAATATATAAAATAAAATGTTTTTAAAATTAAAATTGATAATTGATTTCTTGAAAGATGAAATTCATTCGAATAAATAGATGCAATTAGTAATCATTGGTTCAAAATCCTTGCAGAAGTTTCCCTACAACGATATCACTGCAGCTGTGGAAGATGACCAGTGGAAGGGCGTAAAAACTTGCACGATGGACAGTTTGGTATGGCGTCTATCGGTCGTCGCGGCACACTGCACACACAATCTTGGCGGAGCTACCGCTTTGGCTCAGCTTTGGCATGAGTTTGTGCAGGAGATCAGATTTCGCTGGGAGAAGAGTATCCTGATACCTGGGTGAGTAGTAAAGTAATCTCTTTATTTGTCATACGTCAGACGACGAGTCGTTCTCGTCATTAATACGCGTGCATGCGAACGCACGTGCAAATACACGTGTTACAAAATAAAATAGAGTCAATGGAGAAAATTGCAGAGTCTCTCATTACATTTTCGTCTCTCATTCAGAACGATCGAGAGCGACATTATTCTTATCGACGTTATCTCAACATGTCGATTAACTTGGTCGCGATAGCATTTCTCTTTAGACAGACACTTTGATTGCAGTCTTTGGATAACATAATTGCAAGGTCCGTCGTGCGAAATATCGATAAAAATAAACATTCGGAAGTGCGTGCGCTCGAACCGTCCGAAAGAATACTCTCGGTTCGCTCGCTTCAATTTGGTAATTAAGAGTATTCTTACATAAGGTTGCTTAGAGCTACACAGGGATATATTAAAACCGCTTCTCAACCTAACACTTGTAATTCTAAAACTGATTGCACGCGTTTTGCGCAAGCATTACATGGTAATGCCTGTCGCGTTGTGTTAATGTCATAATCGAAACCGAGTAAGTTTCGAACGTGCCGAAGAAATGTTTTCCTATCGCACTAAACACATCAGAACTCTGATAATAGATTCAGTCACTCCTTCAATATTTGATATGAAGTTCTGCAAAGTATATTAATTACTACATCATCGTGACGAACATTTTCCTGAAAGGAGCGTTTGACGCGTTCAGGATTCAGCTTTTCTCGATTCAGAACTCTCTCAAGATTATCTAGATTTAAAAGCGCGCCGCACGAGTGAGTCTATTAAGGATGACGTTGAAACTGAACTCTACTGAACACGCTTGAGCAAGAATGAACGACGTGACATGGAGGCCACGAATATTTAGAGCGGCACGAGGCCACTCCTCGTGGTAGGGTTGCGGGCCATGTAAATATCCATGTCGTGATCGGTCCAATTGTTCTCGTCGTAGTTGTTGAGAGTATGCGTGGAGTCGGCCAGACTGTACCGGCTGCCAGGTCGCGGCGGATTTGCCTCCAGATTGCGGTTACGCGATCGCGGTCTTTGCCGTCGGGCCGACGAGTGCGGTGGTAGGTGATTGTTGCTGAAGTTCGACCGCGACATCCGGTCCGAAGCGGCCGCCAGCGACTGGCGCGATTGTCGTAATTCTAAAATAGGATGCGGATGCGTTAAACAATATACAAGACTGGATGATTAAAGATCGTGACAAATACTACGTAAACGATACTGCTGATAACCGACCTGGTCTCGTGCTGACGAGATTGGAAGCTAGCGCGGTGTTGGAAAAGTACCGCGTGGAGTTGTTGGAGAAACTGTGCTGAGACTGGCCGTCGGCGATTGATCGGGCAGACACCTTGCTGCTGTAGTGTCCGGCCTGAGAGCGTACATCGTCGATGCAGGATGCCCTGGTGATCGATCCTGAAATCCATTTCGCATAATTTACAATGCTATACAAGTCACTTGACAAAGATACTATTGTTTATAAGTATTTGTCCACGCCATATTTATACATATTTCTCAAAAATGACGAAAGTAATGATAAAAATCTTTTAAAAATTTTTTTGTTTTAAAGATAGAATCAAATCAGAGATACAACTGAGGATTCATTTTGAGATTTAAAAATAAAATTACTTGGAATATAAATTAAGGAAGATTGTAAATTCTATGAATGACGAATTTTTAGAAAAAATGGAGACAATAATCCACCTTGTCGATCGATAGGGAAAATTCTCGGCCGTGGTATGCTCCTGTTGCTGTAGGCCGACACTTGGTCCCATTCCTTTTGAGCGTTGTAGGCGCTCAAGGTAGCCATCGACGACAGGGGCCCGCCGGGGCTGGGTGTCGGACCCACGTTCGAGCAACAATTGACCGGTAGCCCAGCGATCGGGCCGCCCATCTTCGTTTGATCGATGCTGTGCAAAGTATGTAGCTTACGGGCGCGACGTCGATTCGCGACCACGAAGATGATCACCGCGACGACGATCGTGGCGCAAATCGCTGCGCTCGCGGCGATCGTGATCTTGTCCATGTTCGAAGTCGGTGAGTTCTCCGTTCTGACCTCGCGGCACTGGTTGTACGGCACATTTGCCGGTGTGATGTTGGTCTCCTCCAAAGAGACCACACAAACCACGATACATTCCTGCAATTGATTAACATCAGATGAATAAATTGATAAAAAAAATTAATTAAAGAGTCTAATAAAGGTGAAAAGCTTGGATTAATTTCTGTGTCAGATAAAGTATATGTAAACTAGTTAGCATTTACAAATTATTATTAAAGGATTTTATAAATTTTATTATAATTCAAATTAACAATTTATCTCTTCAAGTTTTTTGGCTTTAATGTAAATTTTAAATTAATTTTAACTTTAATTTAGAGTACTTTTTAATTAGCAAATCTGGCTTATTTGCTTCATCGCGATTACTAAAATTACTTTAAGCATTTTTTTGATTAAAATTAACAGAAGAAAATTAACAGAAGAAAAACTAGTTATTTCTAAAATAGAGAGTTAATAAAACAAATTGAAGTAAGTTTACAAACAAATTTTTAATCAAATTCCAAATTTTTCCACTAACTTGTCTTCTTTTTATTTTTAATTTTTTAAATATTGTTGAAGAAAAAACATCTTTTTACCTGCGAAGGCACATTTTTTATCTTGAATTCTCGTTCGCTAGCCTCGAGCGGCGGCGCTTGCTTGAAACTATTATCCCCGAATAGACGATAAATCACTCTGAAGCCTAGAATGTTAGTCGCCTCCGTGTCCCAGTATATGATCACCGCGTTATCTTGTCGGAGCACATCCTTCACGATGATATCCTTGTCGTTCGATTTCGATTTATACAACGGCGATCCCAGGACCAACGGCGGTCTTGGCTGATGCTGTTGCACATGCTCCTGCAATTGCTTTGGCGGCGACGGAGTGGTCCTCACCACTACGACGTTTCCGGTTCGCGCGGTGGTTGGACGAGTTGTTGGAACGTAGGTCGAAGATGACATCGGCGGTGCGGTTCTTCTTTGCTCGGTCGTCGACGATACCGTCACCGTGGTCGTGGACAGTGTCGTACTGGTGACTAGTTCGGTTGTGGAAGTTGTAGGTCGTACGGTCGGAAGATGAGTACCTATATCTCCAATTGCCGTCTCCGTTGGTTCTCTAGTGTCCACACTCTCCACCGTTCCGATTCCGACTATCTCCGACGGTCGCTCGCAATTCATGTCTGCGATTTTAATTTTTAAAATATTATATAATATTTCAATTTATATAATATTGAATTTTAAATGCCTCTATGATCACTCTAGATAATATATATTTTTTAAATTAATTTAAAGTTAAGAAAATTTTTCCTTAATTTCCTAAAAGAATTACAATTTTCTTCAACTAACAATAAGAATATTAAAACTTTCAATTTTTTCGCAATAAAGAAAAATTACATTTTCTGTACAAACTAATTTTCAAAGTTAGACTAATTAACTTTTTTGTTCAAATAAATATTAATCTTCTTATTTGAGAAAAAAATCTAATTTTCTAAGTTTGAAGAAATCTGTCGATGCGCGTAGAAATTACCGTCGGGATCGATGTTGTAGAAACTCTTGTCCTGCAATCGCTGCGGACTGCCGCAGAACTGCGGCTTACGCTCGCGGCTGGTGACCTGCAGGTCTCGCGTCTTAATCCATTCGACGATCCAGCGTAAGCGGCAATCGCAGACTAGGAATCGTCCGCCCAGACTCAGACCGCGCAGGGTACCGTTCAGTTGGGCGAGCGCCTCTTCCGGTACCGTGGACAATGGGTTACCGTCAATTGCTAGCAGCGTGATCGACGGATTTTCTTGAAAGGCGTTGACCGGTAGTTCAGTGATCAGATTAAATCCGATATCCAGTACCTAGAAATAATCGACCCATAAAAAATAACGCGGCTTCAATCGTCAAAAAATTAGTCGGCGAAATAACCGATCGAAAAAAACGCGTCTTAATCTAACGGGACATTCTGTAAAAAATTAAGTTTGAAGAATTACATAGCAGAATACTAAATATCATTAACGAATTATAATTTTTTCCGAGTAATCGTCTTTAAAATGATAAATTGACGGTTTATTGATTTTTAATTGATTTTTTTATTACATACTCTAAGATCATGGACGCTGTTGATAGCCGCCGTAGGGAAATCCGGGATGAGATTGTTCAGCAGACTGAGGGAGCTCAGAGTATTTCTGATGCCGTGGAACGCGTCCGGGCCGATATTCTGGATCAGGTTTCTCTCGAGGTTTAAACCTGTGAGGGAATCGAGACCCTCGAAAGCTTTGGTTCCGGATGTGCCGGGAAGTTCGCGTATGCTGTTCTGCGAGAGGTCGAGGAAGGCCAGAGTCCTCAGCCCTCTGAGCGCTTCCGGCACTTTCTTCTGCCGCGTTCCTTTGAGATTGAGATTCTTCAGAGTTCTCTCCAGGCCACGAAACGATCCCGAGGCGAGAGTGACCTCGTTGTCAGAAAGTTTCAACGTGATCAGTTTGGTGCCGGCGAAGGCGTTGTCGTTGACTCTGGTGATTTTGTTCATTGAGAGATCGAGCACAGTGAGGTTCCTCAGAGTCTTCAAGTTGACACCGGGGATTTCCGTGAGCTCGTTATCTTTGAGATTCAAGCTCTTCAGGTGATTCTCCTGGCCCTTGAAGGCGTCTGGTTCGATGCTCCTGATGCGGCATCCAGACAGCTGTATATTGTTGATCTTCAGGGTGGCGAACGAGCCATTTCTTAGAGCACCGATCGTGCTATTATTTATATAGAAGAGATCAATCGGCGTTTTGGTGGCATAACGCCGCACCGCCGACAGCAATTGTTCATAGTCGACGATGTCACATTGCACCGAGAGCTCGCCAGCTAGATTGTAGTCGCAGATGCACGAACTCTCGAGATCCACCGCGTGTTGCGACCACGGACAGGCCGACGTCGTCGCTGCGACGACGAACGTGCCCGCTAGCAGCAGCAACAACTCCTTTGGAATTGCATCTGAAATTCAGGACATAAAACAATTTAGAAAATGATAAAATAATAATAATAAAAACGTCTATAGAATATATTTATTAAATTTCTCTTTTGCGAAAAGCAAACTGTAATTACAATTATTTGCAGGTTTATAAAAAAATGCAAAAGGATAAAACAAATAATTATTGAATCGAAAATGCATATTTTGGATTTTAAATCAACGTCATTTTTTACATTATGTATTAATACGAAAATATATTTGCGCGGTACAATGAAGAGACTTATTAATTCCAAGATGTGAAAGAGATGGAATTAAGTACGATAAATTTTGAAAATTTATAGAATAATCACTGATATAATGTTGTACAAAAGGTGATATTAGCTGTTATGTGAGTCGCATTCTGAAATTCTTCGAATAGCATTGTAATGTCGTAACACAGATGTAGGGATCGCATCATCTTAGAGAAAGCGCCAATTCCTTTGGGCACACGTGGGTACACGCGTGATTTCGAAACATGTCGCAACATTGTCGGCTTGTGTATTCTCGCAATTATGTCGCTTTTCATTATGATGCCTTTCGCGCCCTCCCTTCGCGGAGCCTTGGGACAAACCATTCTGCAAAATGCTATCCGGTTATTTTCGTCGAGCATTATTCTACGACATTATTCTCATCTCTCGCGGATATCGACGAAACGGAGCATGCGATTCCGTGTTTTTCTTTTTTTTTTTCGCGTAACGTTCTATTAACCTGTGCCGGTGAAAATTCACGGCACGTTCCCATCGGGAAATCTTCCGTTTTCTTCTGTAAATATCTCGAAAACGTTCTTTCCTAAATTATACATACAATCGTCAGAGATCGTGTAGAGTAATTGAATCTCTTGAAAGGTACTGCGAGTTTGTTATACCATACACGGCTGTTTGTTACGGTAACGACGAGAATGATCCATTTCTCCCCATATACGAGCGAACGAAACTGTTCATTAAAGCGACAACTAATCTGCCAAGTGCGTGTCAAAGAATAATTACAAGGCCGCGGGCGAAAAGACAAAGATTCGTGCTGTAATCGATGTTGGAGGATAGTTAACGTTTAAATGCATAGATTCTCTTCATTATTCGAGCGATTTAAATTTGATCTGCAATTAAATTTTTAATTGAAGTTTTATATAAATATAATTATATTTAAAAAATATCCGAATATAATTACAGAATTAAAGGGTTCAATGATTGCGTTTCACGTAAATAGAAATCAATTGTATTATCCTTGTTACATTAGATTTTGATTAAAAATGTTCCGCGTAATTGAACTTTCACGAGAGAAATCGAGCAATTCAATTTCTTAATGATAACTTGGTGTAACAACCACGTAATAGTAACTACAAAAGATTATTTCTTGCGACGTAGCAAATAGAGACACGTTCGAAAAGGTCAAGCAAGCGAAAGAAATTCGATGCATCATTAAAAATGGGAAAGTAATGTCTTTTTCAATCATAAAACCATGTACAGTCCTTTTTGTATTTCTGAGCAAAGTTATATAAAAATTCTAGAGCCTTCTCGGTTTCTTTATTTCTTTTATATTTTATATCATTATATTTAAATCTATAGATACTACAAATTTCACTATTTTAGCTTTCTTTCGCGTGTCTGGTTTCTGGATTCTTGGTTCAGACGACAATTTCGACAGGTGAATCTCTGTCTGTGATGAACGGTAAATTTGATTCAGGTAACGTCAGCTGGAATAGCTGTCGCGATCGAAACCCACAGGAATTCGTGCACCGTAAGGTGCGTGGCTATCGATAGCGAGATCGGGCCGAGGACACGTATCACGCGTAACGCTCCGGCCGTTGACTCGTAACGGGTTCGGTCTATGGGCTCGGGTTCGTTCAACGAGGCGTTCTCAAGCGGTGGTCACGCTGGCTTTTCTTACTCCGACGCGATTTTCCATGGTTATCGTGCCTCGCGTATCGCCACAAGTGGCCTAATGACCTTGCGACATGTGGCGCCTCTGAACTATTTAAGTTTTTAAACTTATACCATTCCTGAATTTTTTTAAATAAAGCATAATTTCTTCAAATCTTCTACTCTGCAAGATAATCTCAGAGGAAAAAAACAGAAGAAGGAGAAATATCATATTTATTTATGGTTTCCGGTTTGCAGCTCCTTTTTTTTGCGATTCTTCGCGATACGCGAGCGTTGACTTTTCCTGTCGGCCGAAGATTGATTTTTCTCCTCGCGCTAAGCGTAGCTTTTCTCAGCAGGTCGATGCACCATTCTACGCGCACGCACGATAATGACTGTTGGACTATTACATGTTACGCCGCATTTCCGTTTCAGCATTCTGTAGCATCGCGGCCGGACTTTCGAGTTTTTCCCGGTCTCACGTTGCCCGCGTTACACACGCCCATGAATTCCCGCGAGCGCATATCGTGCACCCTCGCGCGTGATTGCGGTAATGCATCTGCAACCGCGGACAGGAACGCGGGCAGGTAGGAGTAAAGTAGGTTGCGTCTTCCAACTGAGAGACACATTACTTCATCGTCGTGCGGAAGAAATGTCGTTCGCGTGCGACGTTAATCGCGGAAGCAGCTGAAGAGAGAGAGAGAACTCGAAAATCCCTTTCGAGAAAGCCACGGTGTGTGTCAAGGCCGATAACATTGCGAAAGACAGCGCGGGTGACGTTCACAAGAATATTTATTATGAGGGACGAGGCGATCGTGATGAGTATTAAGGAATCTTCTGCGATATCTTCCCACATTACGAATAAAATGCTTACAAAAGTAACTTCCTTTGAGAGATTTTAATTGTTGTCGCTTGCGAATTTTTTTTCTTTCTTTTTTTCCTCTTCACGCCACGTCGAGAGCGTCCATCAATCTATTCAAGTTTCGCGGAACTATTTAGCCCAGTTTTAATTGCACAAGCCATTTAGGCTCGCGAGTAATTAGCGAATTAGATATTCTTCGCCGTTTCATGGGATCGACTTCCGACTGTGCGTTCTCGCGGTAAACGCGTGCAACAATTATGGCCAGGCGTAAAAATCTGGGAAAACGGCTCACCTTTCACATTTTTCGCGCTGTGATATCTCGGCGATCGACTTCCGGATTAAAAAGAGTTCGTGTGGCAGCGGAGTCACCTAGATCGCAAGTGTGCAGCTATAATGCACATTCCCGATCTCGAGGTCGACGAAAGGAACATTGCGGACCTTTCACTCACGATCTGATTATTTCCGTGCAAATACGTAAACGTGCTCTTTTCCGATTGACGCGGATATCGCGCCACTTGAACGCTCTTTTCCTTCCTCCGCCGCGAGAAGAAAAAAAGAACGCTGGCGAGCCGGCCTGGGAAAATATTATGAGAAACACAATGTCTAAGTAGCTTAAAGTAAAACATCATTATACTTGTACGAGCGTAAATCAGGGAATGCTTGGAGTTCAAATTCCAAAGAGGTTTAATTTATGCAAAAGCAGCAACTCTACGAAGGCAGGCCATTGTGGCGTCGGAATGTAGGATGCCAGTGTGAATTAATTTATCTACTGAATTATCTAATTAATCTAATTAATTTATTCCTGTTGTTCTTCGTTATCAAGGATATCTATTGTAATAGTCTGCAAATTTTGATAACTGGAAGAGAGAGAATTATAAATTATATAGAATTATATAGAATTATAAATTGTGCATATATTTCTCATTCAGAAAATAATTTTTGAAAAATTGAACCGTTTTTATTATATTAACAGAAAGCACGACGATCATTCAAGTTTCTTCCTGATATCCTGCATTCTGTAATAACCTGCTCTCATAGAATTGATTTAATAACCTCATTTCTCTCTTTCATTAATTCAAATAATCAACCAATAATAAGTTTTTTTTATTCACGATCTTTACTCTTTTTTTACCTATAACTGTATCATCAAACTAATTATAGAGTTTCTTTATCTTACAAAATATTTATGTGATTAATATGTTAAATGATGTAATATATTATTCTACATATGTAACGAGATTGAAATTGAAATTTAAATTTTGATTAGCAGATTTCAATTGTGCTCATAATATTAAATATCCGGAACGATCTCATAGTAGTAAAGAATTTTCAGAGCGCAGTATGCAATTTGGGTCTCTTTAGTGACTAGGAAAAAAAAGAAAGAAAAATAAGAATCGAGAATACGCGGGTGCGAGTAATGAATTAATTAAACTGGCCATCGTTACGGCGCCGGAACACTTGTTAATGGGAACAGGTTGCTAGTTAGCGCGCTGTACTATATTGTTAATTATAGCGCGCGCGGTTCATTATTGATTATTATTCGCTATCATGAACGATTCGCGTGAAGAGATTATTCCGATGTATATAATATATTATGGAACATTGAAAAGCGATCTCCGAAGAGAGTTTCCGGCTCAATTTAATTCTATAATCCAGAAAGAAAAAGTACAATTAACCGAAGAACATCCTTGTATCTAATTTTATTAATCTCGTAGAAATTTAATTTTAATAACTAAATTTTGAAATTACTGGAACATGATTTTAATTTAATTTAATATATTTTAATGATATACACTCTGCGTACAGTGTTTTTTCTTAATATTGAGAGAGATAATCTCGAGAGCATCACTTAATTATGCGGTCAAGCCGCTGAAATAATTAACTTGTAATGAACGCAATTAGTGCTTCCATCACTCCAGCGATCGGTGATTGGTGCGTGAACGTTATCAGAGTATGACTGAACGGTCATCTTTCTCTTCCTGATGCTAGTGACCTCGTGCATCAATGACGATTGTACATAGAAATGCTTGGTCATCTGATATTTATCAGTTATAATCAAATGGCAATCCGAGACTTTAATCGCATTATTCTCTCGAAAACTTTTTCTCTACGACGGAAAAAGTTTTCTATCCCTGAAGAAAGTTATGGAGAGAATATGTGATTAAGTTCATAGGTTCTCACAGGTTTTTTTATTTATAATAATTGGGAAAGTAAAAGATTTTACTTATAAACGGACTCTCAATATTGAAGCTAATTGAATTGATATAAAGACCTTCATAGTTAAACGCTGTTATTGAAAGCTATTAAAAGACATTATTTAATAAATAATAAAACTACATGTTACTTACAGAGCGAACATTTTAATTCATTTTCAACCATTTTCAACAATGTTGTTAAGAAAAATTTTCACTTGCTTCGTTGGATCATAGGTGAATGTAAATCGCCATATTTTTCCAACAGAAAATGCAGTTGACTAAAAAATTTCCAATCTGTAATACATTTTAATAAGAACGATAACAAGCCACTAATAAGAAAAAGAGTAATGAATAACTTGTCAATTAGTCAAGAAAACATGAGAAACGTAAATCCAATATTCCCGTAAATCCCGTAAATCGAAGAATTATAGAATGATCAAAAGAATAATAAAATCGTCATGTAAATTAAAATCAAAAGAAGAGTCGATGCGGTATAGGAACAGGCGGTTACAATAGACAATAGAAGACTGAAGTCAAAGTTAAAACCACAATATTGCGCGAGGTCAAAAGATGTTATTTCTCAAAAGTTAAAAATTGGTATATAAATAAAGAAAACAGAAAACACATAACATTGAAAAGTATGTCCATAGAGGTGTATAAATATTATATTAAAATATAAATACAAATCGATAAACAAGTATCATATATTGTAGTTAGCTAATTGAAATAAAAATAAAAATGTAAAAAGATGGTTCAAAATGCCGACGTCTGATCTATATGTAATTTTATTATTTATTAAGTAATGTACGCACCAGTAACCGCATTTGACTTTCAAGGGCTTTACACCAATTTAATATTTTTTATTATATGAATTGATATTTCTTATAAATATATAATAATAAATTAAATTAGCTCGTTAGACCCCATAATTTTTTCAATGCATTATAAAGATATACAGAGTATGTAGACATTATCATCCTGGAAGACTCGAGTGAGTCACTGATCGCGATCGCGTGCACGCGGAAGATTATCAGACTGTAACAATGCGGGATTACCGGCATCTACTTCGTCGGGGACCTTGACTGTGCTAAATCGTCAATTTGTTGTCAATCATCTGGACAGGTTTCTAAATACATCAAATGTCTTACGATGTTGATTTCAAGTTAAAGATGTAAAATTATTATTGCCTGATTTAAAAATGCAAAAGCTATGGCCAGTTGAATGCACTGAAAATACGATTTTGTTGTATAAACTAAAGATTTGTTTGAACATATCCAAAAAAAAAAGAGATTTAGTTGATTCAACTAAATTTTAATAAAATGGGGCTCTTATTGTGTACCTGTTTTGTTGAATAAAATAAAATTTGTGCGATTGACTGAAACATTTTTCATCGAGATATATTAATCCTTAAGAAATATAATAGAATGCATTATTGTATACGTCTTGCGAAAGTACGCAATAATATTCCTTCGAATCAGAATGATTAATTTGATGATGATGGGTTTTAACGGACCAGATCCCCCTAAATGGCGAGACTTCCTTTTGGCATGACAGCATGATTACTCATTGAGTGGAAGAATTCTCGTGGTTGTCCCTGGAAAACCTGTCGGCCAATTGTACGGCGTTACGACATCCTTCGGGCGAGACTGACTGGCCGATTGAATAACCTTTCACCGAAGAATGCGACCGATCACGCAGAGAAATCGCCGTTCACGACGAATCGCGATGTACGCCTGTGCGCGAATCGGCAAGGACGAGCTACGTCCTCAATTATCATGTCAATTTAACAAAGATTGAATAGTTAAATCTGATTAATTTAACATTGGTTGAGCCATTTAAACTATATTAATTGTTTCAATTATGCATTATTAACATAAAACATTTTCCTTCTAATTTCAAAATTTCATATCTATTTATGATAATTATAATTATAGCAATATAATTTTTATTAATTGCCTTAGTTATACTCTTAACTAATTAATTATAAATAATTACAAAATCTATCCGATTGATACCCAGATACGCGCGCGAAAGAATCTGATTACGAAATATTTGCTGATGCGTACCGGATGCCACGCGCAAGGTTTTCTCGCCGCTCGTTACTAGTATACGTTTGTTCGAACCGATTCGCGTTCTCAGCGATTCTGGAGCGGTATGGTTTTCCGTAAACCGGCATTTCCGGCGATTCGCACGTGGCAATGTGCAAACGTGTGCAAGGCGCACGTGCAACGGCCGCATGCACCTATACTTGCTATGGAATCCGAACCTTTCACTTTCGTTCTCTTTCGGCTTTCCGTTTCTGCCACTCTCCATCCCTCTCCCTCTTTCTATTCGTTTCTAGTTCTCCTTATCTCTCCCTCCCCCTCCTCCCCTCCCCTCATTCTGCACGACGGATATTAGTTGAAATTTATGCGAGCTGCAGATTAGAAAATTACATTATATTATAGCGATCAAAGGCCGGTGAACGCTCGTGTCAATGTTTAGTCCACGATCAACGATAGGTTCCCACGATTAATGCGTCGCACTTTTTCATGTATTGGACAATGCATATAACACTTTCTCTAAAATGCGATGCATATCTCCTCTAACATTCAAAGTAGCGAACAATTGCGATCTGCAATCTAATGTCCTCTTTTATAAAGTGGCAAAAATTAATCATTGTATCACATCCGGTCTACCTACATCCACGTTAATAACGTTAAACAATATTATTTACAATCTTCTGTTATTTCTAGGTTTTATAGAATACATTTATTGATAATTTTATTGATTGTTCACCCAACAATATATTTTTTAATTATTTCACTTTGTAAAATTATTATCTAACATCTTAATTAGGGAGAAGTGATACGATTCTAACAGAGATTTGAAATGTACATTTAGAGAAGTCAATTTTATCAAGTTTCATAGGAAATTGTTTAATTGTTGTTTTGAACTAAAATTTTTATGAACCGTAGCTATGTGCTGGGAGTGAGAAGAGTAAGAAAGTGCGTATAAGCGAAATCGATTTCAAGAGCTGTACTTCGACTAACTACCAGCGGCGTTATCGCTGAATCGCATCGAATTAAGCAAATACGGAGAAAGTGCGCCTACTTTACATCTGCTCTAATTTAGATTGCTGTAATCGTCTGTAAATACATTGAAGCCGTTTCTCTCACATCTCGCGCCTTATCTCGCGAAAGCAGAAAGCGTTCGCGATTTTTTTTTCTTGTAAATAGATGCATAAGATGATATCATCCTTACGCATCGTAATCATTTCGCAATAATAGAGCAACTAAAACTTTTTCATGTGGCAAATGTGATATCCGGAACGGAGCTTCTACAAGTTCCCGTTCCTTTAAAAGCGTTAATTAAAGTTAATTGGAATTTATCGATCTTCCATCTACTTTATCAGAAAAAAAAAAAAACTAAAGAATCTATCAATCTGAATTAACTTTTGAACGATGTTGAAGTCAATTAACTATAGTTTTTAGAAAGGAATATTCAGTCGATATTAAACCCAAGATTATAATTATGTACATGTTTGATGCAAATATGTTCATGTGCAATTTTCTCGAATAGAGAGATAGTTGTTTACGATCATTACATTACATTCGACATTTACAAGCGATACATCCTTCGTTGACACAGAAACTTCGCGAAACTTAAACTCCGGTTGTATAGAATCCTGTTAATGGCATTTCGCGCCTTCCACTGTATCCTCCTTCGTAAGTTTTCGCCATTTACATTTTACAAGCGTACACAAGATTCCGAACAAGCCGCAACATTATTCCGTTTGACGCTTCTACCTGCGACTACCTGAGACTGAAAATGTCCACTTCTGAGATCTCGTCCGGAACAGTCGTTCTCAGATAGTAAAACAGTCATCCAGACTGTCTATCTGTCTACATTTAATCCATCCATCAGCTACCTACATTTAATAGACAGACATCTTAACTTGAAGCCAATCGAGAGTTCCCACAAAGTGTTTGATAAGAATAAAAATAAGAAAGTAACGTATGAAAAGGATATGAAATCCCATGAGGTAACGTTAATTAAGGATTAACTGGGATTCCCGGCGCAATTTATCTTGGATCCAACACACGTCGTTGGATCCAGTTTTGAAAGAAGTTCCGCGGGAGCTTATCCTCGCGGTCTTCCTCGTGCTTCCTCGCAGAATTTTTACGTGGCTCATGCACTCCGCCGCGGCTGCTTTACGACCCGCCGAACTTTCCATATGCCTGTAACGGTCCGCGCTACCAGTCGGCACAGTATGCCAACCGACTATCTAAGTACTGTTACCTGCTCCATCTCGCAGGACACGCATATACGCGGCCAACGGACCGGCGAACAACGAGGAGGTCCCTCGAGCGAATCGCGCCGCGACTGTAAACGCATGCCGTTCCTCATCAATGGCATCCCGCGCCGAGATTAATCGATCGCTTGATAATAATCCAGTGAATTTATATTAAATTCAAAGTATCACACGTCTAGGGTATGTAATGTTACGTCAGGTATTTCGTTAAATCGTAATTTGAATGCAAGATGCGAGAATTAAAATTTTCCTCCACTACTTTGCGCTAAATTTATATTCCGAAATAAATAACGCGCATTCATGAGGAATACAATTAAGTCCTTAATTTCGCAGAACGAGTCTCGACTGGCGATTCTATTTTCAGAGCGACTCTCGTGAAACTCTCGACCCGGTTTGTAACTGAAGCGACGTGATTCTCGACAATAAGTAGTACCGTCCTTTATCTTAACCGTCTCAATTATACATATCGCGGCGAAAGCTCCCAATTTTTACGGGTGCATCTCGAGTGCGTTGGTCGGCGGGCAATTAAGGAATTGTCTGCGTTTCTCAGTTTCGGTTCCGTAAATCCGTGGTATTCTAGGCGTGGTGTGACTCGCTCACCGGGGATTTAACCCGCGAGTTAAGAAGCCGATGTCGGACTCGTCGCCGATTCGGTGCGCGTTCCCCTCGCGTTCCGCAAATTAATGACGAATTCGCCGTAGCTGACATATCTCATTTGCGAAGATATGAATCGTCGCGGCTGTCTCTTCTCCGAATGCCTCGTAAAAAGAGCGAGCGGCTCTCGAAATCGTGGCTGATCACTGTCGACCGCGACAATTAACATTTCATGGCCTCCGGCTCGGAGGAAGGCAGGGCAAATTTTTCTTTTTCCATCAACTATTGTTTCGCGCACAAAAAGCGAAAACATACCGGCGAAGAAACGACTCCGGATCGATCTCCGGAAGGTTCTCAACACTGGTTAATGTCGGTAGGCTAGTTTATATTTTTAAACTACATGTAGAAAATGGTACATTAAAAAATTTACGCTTGAGTTAATAAATTTTTTCCCGAAGATTAATGGAGCTTAGAGGCGAGCCATGCAAGAATAAATAAGGAAAAATATTAAAAAATAGCGAACTAGAGAGAGTTGCGCAAAGATATATTGCCTTTTGCTACTTTCAGTGCTTGAAGATTTCTTCAATAAATGCGATAATTTCTTCTTCCTGAAGATATCGAGGTATTGAGTTATAAATTGTTGATTGATAATTCTGCTCACAATGGCAAAGTAAAAATAGTTCATTTTTTTATTTGCGACCACGATTACTCTAATTGGATTGTATCTGAGTAACTAAAACGACAATTGCAACGCAATGAGGCTCCATTACTGAGGAAAAAATATGCACGCATTATGCAGATTCGAGCAAACGATGCAGTGGAGGGAATTACGTTATGTAGCTCGGTTCGTTATGCTCGGCATGTATGCACATATCTGCTTGATCCATCGATCATCGTACTCCGATGATCATCGCGTTACGGCCGGCCGCGCACGATCGACGCTCGCTTTTCACTCGAGAATGTCCCGGCCTGCCTCGAACCTTGTGCTCCCTTTTCGTCGCGCGTTTTTCCCCGCGATCGTTGATCCGCGAGAAGAAGAGATTTGATTGGCTTTCTCGCCGCCTTCGCGCTTCATCGAAATCTGGCATATTTTTCTACTGACGCGTTTCGACCTTCGATCGACAGTGGTACGTGAAGACTTGGGGACTTGAGCTCATAATTTTTCTATTAACGTAAAAAGAAAGGGAAGAGATATATATCAGTATATAATATTATTACGAAGATATTGGCAAGGTAAATAAAAATTACGAAAATTTATATCTTGAGCAATCATACATGAATTAATAAGTCAGCGACAACTTTCGCATTTTTTTCAACGTTTTAAATTACATTAAAAATAAGATATTAAAAGTACAGAATACAATAGATTGTATTACTGTAATAATATTTGTGGCAATACACATGCCGCTATTTAACTTTGCTACTTAATTATAGAACCGTGTAATGTCACGACTAAACTATGTATACAAGTATGTAAACGCCATTTTCGATTCATTATTCCACCGTATAGGCTTTCGCAAGATACGAGAGATACCCTGGGGCACGACAGAATGACATTCGCTCGTTATATTTCTCAAGCGTCGCTTAATTTCATAACGCCGAAACGCACAGGTACGTACGTGGCTTCGACATCAAGAACAGTGACATATGAATGGGGGCCCATCGGTGGGGGGGTCTCCTCTCTTTTTCTCTCTTTCTCTCTCTTTCTCTTTCTGAGGCGTCGTCGTCCAGAACGTCTCCCGAGGATTTCAACACTTTACCGTCTTTCGATGATTTCGTGACAACCATACTCAGTTCTCATACAAAACTATTACATTCAAATGGAATTGAAGATATCTCGAATAATTGATTGATCGATAACCGCCGACAACTAAGACTTGTATAATGTCAATGACAATGAATGAATGTTGATAGCACATACGATTATGAATGATTATGCTAAAATTAGTGTCTTACGTTGATTGATTTTAATTTGAAACATTAGAAATAGTCTTATATGTAAAAGTTTCGGAATTATTTTTAATATTTTTGGTTTAGAAATTTCTATGAGCATTTATGTGAGATCTACATTAATAATCATCTTTTTTGACGAATTATACTTTAGATTATAAGATTAAATATTTTAGCTAATTTCATTATGTTTTTTATAGACTAATATATTATCTCTTTTTACACTAAAATGAAAATTGTTGTATTATATTGAATAATTGGAGACTTTAATTCGAAATATTTAATGTTGAAAGTTTAGAATTAATCTTCTAAAGTGTCTGTAGTTAAAAAATTCTACATGTCTTAGGAACAACTGTCCTAAAAGAAAGCGCGTTACGTTTTTAAGAAAGGCGACGTGCGAACAATGCGTAACTCGCGATTTCTTGGACTAACAATGATAGCTTGCAAAACGACTGATTTACTCTGCTCTTACTCCCCTACTGACCTGACGTAAATCTACAGTGAAAGATAAATACGCCTTTCGCACTCCTTGTCGTGGAAAAAGAATTCGTCCGCCGAATTGCACCGGGTTACGCGACGCTTCACTTTATGCCGCGGGCCGTGAGAATTGTCGCACATTGTGCCGGGCTCGAGGGTGGCCCGACCGACACAATAACAAGGAAACATGAATTAGCCCGTCGTACGGTTAATTGCCGACTTCAAAATCCGCCGCCGCCGCCGCCGCCGCCGCGACACAGAGGCAATCGTCCGTTCGCGCAGAACTGCGAACCAGAACGCGCGTCGAGTTTGTCCCCCAGTCGTTAACCAGGCATTGAAATCTCCGAGGTGTGCGTCGCACGTTCGCGTTGCATAAACCATCGGACATTTAATTTCCATTTTTTTTTCCGATCGATCTGGAAAAGATTTGCCCTTCGTCGACGACGGTTTTGCATTCGCTTCTTTGAATTCTTAACATTCTTATGACATATTTCACGTTTAAACTTTAATTTAAAATTCTATTAAAGCAAATATCTTATGTATTCTCGAGAGATGTGGGGTTTATTCGCTAAATTGACCCTCGAGAATGTATAATCAGGAGAAATTACGATCGGGTGAACGTTCGATCGATCGATTCGTGACCGGAATAGTTATATTGGGTGGCAGGTGCCCGCGACGGAAGTCGAGAAGCGGTTCCGGAAATGAGAGCTACGGCGTTAACTCGGTTTCCCTCGGCCTCTGGGATGTGGGTTAGGTCGCGCTGGAGTTACACTCTTTTTTTTCTTCGAGGGTACGGGACAATCTCGATGGTGATAACCTGCGCGATTGCCGCCGACGATATTTCTCGTCACGCATCCACGATTTTATTTCTCAAACAAGTTTCCGATGAAATGGAAAATAAATATGAAAATTAGATGAGATGGTTACCGTCCGGAGGATACGATAATGGTAATAACATTGAGGTCTTACGATACTTTAATAATATGCACAATAATCAAGAAGTTTCCAGCGGAATTTCACGCTACTGTTGGCTTCTCCGCGACGGAGAAATCCCTACGAGGGCTTCGCGTTAAACAATTTAGCTCTTTGTGGTTTCCTTCGAAACGAAGTATGCGAGAAACGCGACCACGGCACTCTGTCGTGCCGTGCACCGGTGCACGTGCCTTTCTAAAACGCAAACCCGATCGCAGGCGGCTTGTGGCGGCCGTTCGAAGGGTTCTTCCATGGATAAAACTCACGAAGACTGCAATAGAAAAGCCGTTGGCTCTTGCTACGCAATCGTAAAGCGTAGCGAAACGTGCGTTCCCTCATATTACACACGGCATTATAGAACTGGTGGTTTTCTTAACTTTGAATAGACATCAACTAGAGACTAGTTCAACTAGGAATCCTTTGACCGTTTTGGATTTTTTTTTCAACAATATAAAATCGAAATATCGCAATATTCTTGGAAATTGATTTTAAATATGGCTGACTATAATATGTATAATTCAATTATATATAGTTTTTGAGATGGACCAGTTTTGAAGATATTTTACAGTGATTATATATATAATATTTTTTCTAATATCTGATTACAATTATTTATATGGAATTGAATATTAATTGGAATATTTGATTCGTATTAATTTGAATGTTGTTAATATATCACAAAGTGTCACGAAATTGGATCTAAAGATAAGCTAGCACGTTACATTGAAGTGTATTCTAACGTTTAAATGGTAGACACGAACAATGACGCTCATTAATTACAATTGGCAGCAAAAGAGCGGCACGGTTCGTTAAAGAGACAAAACGGGTTGACATCTGTTATCGCGATTATGACAACCATTTCATTGTGACAATTTACGATTTCTACTTCTAGGACGTTAGACTTGTGTGTATTTTGACCTGAAAGTGTGTTTCATTATACTTTTCATAATACGAAAATTTTACACGAATTAGAGATTGGCATACATTCACAGATATTCAGTTATGTTTTAAAAATAAATTCTTTAATCTTGCATGATAATTCAAATCAGCTTAAATCATATAATATAATTAAATTATTTACATTCTTTTAATTATGTTAACATAATTACATTGAGAGAATACGGCCCATTCATTTTATTTATGAGAAATGATTGATGAAAGACATTTTGCTGGTGTGAACAATTCAATTAACATGTGCCTTAAACGAGTCTCGCGATCTTGGCGACTGTAGGAAGTGCAAGTAATGGAAAAGGGATGATGCAGGAATCGAGGCAGGAGAGCATCATGGTCCGATGGTCACGGCTCGCGGACAAACGGACCACCATCGCCATGCTCGTCCACCAGTTCGCGAGTAAATCTCAGCAATTTCTCCGTAATGGTTGCCAGACTGGACGCCATTACCATACGCCCTGATTTTTCTCGTCAGACCGACCGTGACGGTTAACGTTGCTTGCGCTCGCATGCAATCCCAAAAGTCGCTCGGTACATTGAACCTGGTGAGCTTTCGCGAAAATTCAAACGTTCGGCCGTTTAGCATGTGAAAGTGTCGAGACGTTTCAATAAACGTTTCCCGCTAAAAGTAATTTCCGTAAATAACTCACAATATACCTTCCTCGAACATTTCGCGGAAGAGAATACACGCGAATGCGCGAATACTGAAGCAGAGGGTAATCGCTTATTGATTATTTTCTTGAACTTATCGTACGATCGCGTATCTCGTCACTTTCGCCTTTGCATTATACAAATCGTTTCTTCAAAGTTACAATCAATTAATAATAAATAGAATGTTTACTCACGTACATTTCATTTTTAAATATTCTCGTCAAGCACTATGATTATGTTAAGTTTAATTGAACGTCTTACTCCGCAATAATCAGTTGCAATCTTTTAATGAACTGTTTTTTTTAATATTTTATAAATTAATATATTTTTATATTGTTTAATTACCGTAATTAATTTAATTACTTTATTTGTCGAAACTTAGAAATTGCGAGGAGAATAATATTGGCCGTGGTTTTATTAAAATACTCTTCTAATTCTCCGACATCAACAATATCATCGGAGAGATTGCTGTACATTTTTTTATTCGTATATATATATTTCACGGCAACCTGTTATTATATAAAAATATTTCCCGATCCACTTATGCAACATTTACGTAATGTTATTACTCGCGCAGAACGATCGACACAACACGCGTGATAATTTAGCAATATCACGTAGAGGATATATGCAACTCGTAAGAAACACTGTTCAATTTTTTCTATTCTCGTTGCTTTATCTTGCTTCTCGTCCTCGTCTTTTTATATCCGTCCGATCCCTTTTATATCGCGCATATATAAATTTCGCATCTTTTTCTTGATATCGCATCCGAAGACGCAGGTTCGCGATATCGTTCCCGATCACTTGGTCGGCCGATCGAGCGGAAATGAAATCACGAAGACGCTCGCCTCTCCCGGGTCCAGATCGCTTCATTCGCTTTATGCAAAGTATCTCGCGATAATGTCGCGATCCTTGATAAACCTATGTTATTCTTAATGTTAAGGAATTCCACGCGTTCCTCGTGGCTTCGTAAAAATTTTAATACTTCGTCGCAGCTGCCTATAAATTCCAATTGGCTTCTCGATTTGTTGCAACACAACGTAACTTTGGTTTAGCGATCTCCGAAGATCGTGATTGATAATCCGCAGCTTATTCACGACTTCGTGCTCGTTTTTGCCACGTTTTAAATATTAAATATGATTGTATGAATTCTTAACCGATGAAAGATATCGAAGAGAATTAAGAGAGAGAAATAAAATTACAATTTGTATAGAATCCACTTTCAGTGGCCTAGACTTTATGAATTATCAATTTGCTTCCTTTTAAACTGAAGTCTTCAATTATTAAATTAAACAAACTTAAATAAAGAATTTTTAGTTTAACATTAATACTTTACAAGACTTTATACACTATCTAATATTATTCCTTGTAATTTATGCACAAATAGCTAGACAGTGTAATTGATATAAAAGTACAATATTCTTCAATGTATTTAGATTTTATGCTAAAAAAAAAATTAACATTTTATGTTTCTCCAATAATGTCACTTGGATTAGCCAACTCGTTCTTGAAGAAATCTTTCGCGCCTCGTAAGGAATTAAATGCAGGATGCGAGCGCGTAACTTTTTGAGCGTGAATTATTCGGTATCCTGTCTGGAATGGGAGGAACCCAGCGCGTACGTCGTGTATCTATAGTGCGGTTCAAGGTCGGACGGTGTACGTTGAAGACGATAGCCGTAAGATACGCGCGTAGGTGCATTAACCCTTCGAAGAGTACGCCGCCAAGCGATGCAGCTGTACTTTCATGAAGAATAGTATAACATTGGGGCGCAAAAGAATAAACCGGAGCAAAACGAATGTTTTCATAGTTGCGAGGCAAAAGAGAGTAAATTTATATTCTATTGATTTCATTATATTTGTCATGAGAAAAAGATTTTACGAATAATTTTCTGCAACGAAGAAAAGTTGCGATAGGGAATACTTCTCTAAATGGAGCCACACAGCAGACAAGTACAGACGCATACGTTTTAAAACGAATCCGCGCTCGTTTGACTCGATTTGAGTACGTGAGTGTATTTATGTAGATTTGGATCTTTGTAAGTCTCCTTTGTGAAAAACTGGGTTTTCGGACTAATCGTCCCGCTTCTCAATACAAGCTCATTTGGCCCGGTGCCTCGAGGTAATTCTCGTGGTACCGTGAGCGAACTAATAATACCGTTACGTGACTATTAACGAGCCAAGAAAATTCGGGATACAAATGAGCGATGTATTTAATTCCTCGACTGCGAAGTTTAACTTTCATTTGGTTTAAAAATATCTAAAGTTAACAAATAAAATTAATAAAATTAACAAAATTAATAATGATAAATGTTTACGTCACCGTGACATATTTTTAATTTCTTTCTTTTTATATTTGCAAAGAGATCCCTCCCTAAGAAGTCACTAGTCCCTAGTTCAACAACTTTATGTAAATTCATGTAAATTCGTGTAAAAATACAGCAAACCTTCCTCCAGAATTTGAATATTTTCGTAAACGCTGCGCTGTAATGCCTAACATAAAACGGGCTCTGAGAGTACACTGGGCGTTGTAAAGAGAATTCCGGTTTTATATCTTCTTATACAGAACCGGATATAAAGCTATTAAATTCCGATATTATAAGTGAGAGAAGATTCTCATCTCCAGCACGAAACACTTCGAGCACGTGAGCTTTTATTAAAAAAAGAATATCGATTACTCACTCATAGTTGCTTTATATTTTTCTCTACGGACGAACAGTCTGGGCCATGGTGCCGAAGAGGAAGTCCGGCCGCACCTCGCTGGGAATTCACCTGACTGCCGCGTGTAAACGCGACGCTCGCACGAACGAGCGTTCCCTTCAACCCTTCGAGGTCGTAGGCGTAACCGGAATGCACGAAACGCGAGTCGGAATTGTCTTACGAGTCGATCATATCCCGCACGAGAGACGCATGGGGGAAAGAGAGGAAAACGGAAGTCCGATTTTGCACTTGAAGTCGGCGGACCTTGCGAGTCGCGCGGGCGCGGACGTGGAAGGCTGCTCCGGCTTCTCTTGACCGTTAGCTCGACCGTCGCATCGCGGTCTTAAAGTCGACTGCAAGAACCAAGCGGTACGGCCGCGTCCGTCCTCGGCCCCCGTAGAAATCCTGTCTCGTGCCAGTACCGCGGGAGCCTGTGGTAGGGCGGCCGAGTCTTCGGCGGTAGGCTTACCTGTAGGCCCGATAGGATATAAGCCTCTTGACGAGATTTGCTGCCGGTGGAAAAATCTTGTTGAGGGCGGAGTTGACCCTTGACGGCGGTCCTGCCATGTTCAGGTTTCCAGTACCGGGTATCCATCCGACGATGTTTAAATCATTCTGTATATCCACGTCGAAGAATGTATTCTGTAAAGTGATAATATAACGTGATTAATTTGCATTATACGTTTGCATTATATATTCTGTACTATAATAAAAATATTATGAGGAATAATGAGAGAAAAAGAAAGTGTTTTGCATCTTAATCGAAAATTATCGTAATTGGATACTTAGACATCTTCAATTATAATTATCTAATAACGCTGTTCATTAATAGCTTCAATTTATGTTTTGAGAAAATATTCTAATTTTTATATTATAGTTTTGTGTTTATTTAATATTGTTTTGATTGTATTTGATAAACAGAAGAAAAAAAGAAAGAATTATACACATTATTATGTAATAAATACGGTTTAAAGATTTCAAGTTCTTTTCTTTCCTTTCGTAGAATGGTACTTAATTCTACGAAGCAAAGACTTGAGATTTTTCATTATTGCAATACACGAATGTTAAATTCTTTAAATCTAACCAAGCGTGTAAATGCATCTCCCCGCGTTTTCTTTTAGGTAATAAAACGAAGGGGACGAGTACTCTTCTCTTGTCGCTCACCTGTTGCTTCCTCTTGGCTATCGTGTCGTCAAGCCAGCTATACGCGACAAGATTTTGTAAGCGCATTGCGTATGTTCCAATGGCCGATGCAATTGTGTCTTTAGCTTCGCATGCGTTATTATTGTCGCAATCTGATTTTCTGTCACAGGATTTGATGTAATCAACACGTTCGACTAAATCTTCATTTCTTAAAAGAAATTTATATAAATTTTTCGATTTGGTTCATAAACGGCCGTGACTGTAAAATAATATAAGGGTAATCAAAATGAATTTGTAAAAAATTGGATACTTAATCTTCGAAAAAAGGTTTAAAAAAATAATTGGTTCTTCATTTTTAATTAACATCATGTGATTAAAATGTCGATCACAGAATAGAAACTTAATTAAATTAAATTTCTTTTTAATAGAACAAATTTAAATATAAAATTAAAAACAAAAATAAACTGTAAAGCCGTAAAATTAATTATTTCTACTTCTCTATTAATGCGCAGGAATCAATTTTAATGATTCTAATAGCTAATATTAATAATATTCTAATATTATTGATTCGATGATGAAATTGGCACACGGCTAAATGTTTATCACCGGATATGCAGTAGAACTCGTCGAATGCAGAAATACGGAATACCGTTATGCGTATGCATGTTAAAATGTTGAAATTATACTTGCGGGAGGCAAGTGATTACTAAATCAACGACCGGCACCATAAACCTGCCCGTTTGATTTCAGCGTCCAACATCTCTCCGTCACGCGACCACGGTGATCCTTTGCCCTGCATTCGTAGATGCGCCCCCGATCGATCAATTTACGTGTAAAACACTTTCGTGTACATCGGGATTTATAATTATAGTCTTCATGTCGATAGCGTTTAGAAAGTTCATCTAGCAGGAAAATACAGACGCGTGGGATCGCGCGATAGGCTCCAAAATGAGAGACAATGAAATGAAAGAGTCTCTCTCTCCGAAGAACAATCTCTCGTTATTTCATGATATACAATCAGTTTTCATATCTCATTTCAGTGTCGGGCCCGGCTTTCCAGATTCCGTTCGCACGTGCTTGCTGCATCAAAAGTTACAGGTGACGTGAATTGCCAAATATTTTATGTAACGTTTATATAACTTACGTACTTACCTTGGGTAAAAATCCCATTGGCTTTGTTCTTCTTACGTGCGTGCAGATGATGAACTGCTGTATAACGAGGAAAAAGGCGAGGGAGGAGAACGCGCATAGGTCTCAGAGCATGGAGATCGACGACGTGGAGGAGACAGGTAGCGTTCGCGCTTTAATTATGCTTTACACAATGCCGTTGACGGAGAAATTCTAAAATTCTCGATTTGGCTGTCGCAGAGTCCGAGGATGAGGAATTCTTTGAATGCACGAGCGAGGAACTGGCGAGTGACGAGGTTTCGTCAACGAAGCCGCAACTGAAGGCGAAACACTTGCTGTGGAACAAACCCGCGGGAAGATTGGCCAAACACCCTTCGCTCAGGTTGATTTTTCTTCATAAGTAATGACTGCGAATTGGCCGAGATTTGCGCCAGTTAAAACCTAGAATTATACAAGATTATTAAGGAGACATCTTTTTCTTGATTTATAAAGTAGAAATATTTGAATTTTATCAACTAAAGACAGACAAAATAAAATAGTATCATAATATTTTATAAGATTTTTCTATTAATGTATTAGTTGCTGATACAGAAAATATTGCATAAACTAGCAATAGTCGCTAGCTTTCCCGTCTTTTTAAGCTGAACATTAAATATTTTTTGTTGGCGGAGTAAGCTTGAAAAGTGTCGATTTGTGTCTTAACGGGATGGGAATTGATGATGCGTAGGCTGATTCAAACTGGAGACCCTCTTTATCTACCAATCACGCAGGATCCCGTACCGAAGACGGAGGATCAGTTGGAGGAGGACGCGCAGGTGATGATGCAGCTCGGTACTGACAAATACGCCTCCGAGATGCGGGCGCGAATGATGAGCGCGTCCCTATTATCAGACATGGAGTCCTTCAAGGTGCGCATATTGCATTGATTCTAAATTTAGCAACGTATTTTACAAGGTATATCCATTTTTATTATGATAATATAATGCAGGCGGCAAATCCTGGTGCAGTGTTGGAGGACTTCATTCGATGGTATTCTCCAAGGGATTGGATTGATGATGAAGGTGTTGACGAATGGGGACAAGGAAAGGGTTAGTATTTTTTTTGTAATATCACATAAAATTGTGAAGAACGTTCCAAATTTTTTTAAAATTTCAATATCACCGTTTCGTCATCCATAATTTACCTTGCTTATTTCAGTCAAGTAATCGAGAAAACTTGTAAGAAATATTATAATTCTCTCTTTTTTTTATCACAGAAAATTATTTCTTATTTGTCTCAATCAGGTTCTACCTTAAGACTGATAGCGATGAAAGCGGTGAAAGGTTGTACATATTATTTTTGAGAATATTTACAAGTTAAAAGCATAAACAGGCTGTCTTAAAACTGAATATCTTTTTAATGATCGATTTTTTGGTTTAACATTTGCTTTAACAAAGTTGATTTTTCCTCAGCAATGTTCTAAAAAATGTTGAGAAATTTCAATTTGTAATTGAAAGAGAAATATAATTTTCTATTTTCAGAGATTGTAATATTTTTTTTTATATTGAGTCTTAAAACGTAGGTCATTTGTCGCCGCGGATGATGATCCCTGATAATCCGTGGTCAACGACATGGGCATCGGCGCAGCCAGTTCCCGCACACCGGCAGAAACGACTGTTCGATGACACGCGAGAGGCGGAGAAGGCTCTACACTATCTATGCTCGAAGCGAATAGGCCAGGTCGCACAGCTCCTGCTGCCGACTCTGACACACGCCGCGCTCTGTACTTTGAGTTCACAGAAACAGGAAGTTCTACCGAGCCTACCCGATGTAGCACAAAGCATACTTAATAAATTGCAATACGCGACAAAACCAATTCATCAAAAGCTACAAGTGTATGAGGTACACTCGACATATCTTTGATCATAATCAATTGTTAAATTGATTTCGATTATAACTAATCAATATTTGACATAATTTTTAGATATATTACATATTAATGCGCGCATTTAAATATAATAAATATAATTAAAATAAAATGTATATAAACCGTCTATAAATAGGAGCTTTTACAGATATACAGATACTTTAACTTTCATTTTCAATTTCTTTAGGAAATCACGCGTGATATAGAGAGCGTGGAAGCGCTAGTCGCGCAAGTAAATTCGTTACAGCACAAGTTGGGCGGTAACAACGACTCTAAGGAATTTACATCCTTTTTGATTCAACTGATGCGAGGAAAGGAGGTGAATGTGCCCGGTGGTTCCAGAGGAGACATCGGAGCTCGAATAACAACGATGTTTCGCGATGCTCAAAAGGTAGATATATAAATATATATTTTTTTTACATATATGTGGAAGAAAGGTTTCGGTTCAAACATAAAATACTTCGGTTTTGTTTCAGGCTGCTCATATGATGACGTCTGTCAGTAACACCAATAGGGATACTATCGCAGAGAATAGTCGACACAAAACGTTTCCCGAACCATCATGTAAAGAATTTATTTTGCGGGCGATAATGCCACGACCTTCGCCAGCTTCCACGCCGCAGCCTCAGCGGCTCTATGTTTGCCTTAAACGAGATCACATTCGATTAGCTGGATTCTTTTCCGAAGATACAACGTTCCTATAATATCGTTTAGACATCGTCTTCGTAGAACTTTCATATAAAAAAATGTGGAATATGGACTCGTTTTACTATATTAATTTTCTTATATATGTATAGATTATCAGAGTACGTACCATCGTTGTTATGACACTGCGCGAGAAAAATAATCTAGTAATACTATTTAAGTTTTTGAAAAAGTAAACAATTTAACGATTAAAAATGACGAACTAAACACATGTTGAAAATAAAGTCATATAAAATGCACAGTTTATACATATTATAGTTTTTATATATTATTATTAACAATTATTTCTTATAAATATACAAATTGTATTGTAAGATAAGAGTATTAATATTTCTTTCGATTTGTAAAGCTAATGATTATCAGATTGCTTAAGATGATAAGTTTTCTTTTTCTCTGCAATTATCTCTATCTCTTTTTAAAGCATCTGTTATCATTTCCTGACTGAAACTCCAAATTCGTGCAGCTAATGCAGGATCCAGCGCGGCATTCGATGGCTGACAACGACAACAGTTGTTGAAGTAGCTACCTGTAACACCCTCTAACTCAGGTGCAGTAGCGCAGAATACTGTTGTGCTCGCTCCTTGTTGCTGTAATAGATATTATTTAAGTCATCATTCTGTCCATTCTTCGAGATTATATTATAAATGTGAAATCAAAAGCGTATAATACAAAGAAAGAATGAAACACTGGGAAGTGCAATAAGATTCTAAGATTAGAAGCTTGAAAATTGATTTGTTAACTTCTTATAAATATAAATTCATTAGAATATGAAACATTTAAGAGATGAATCTACACAAACAAATCTGTCTTTTTTTAATTATTCTAAAATTTATATTTCGGAGTTTAAATTTTTATAATATAAATGATATTTACCAATGATTTTGTGAATGGCCGTACTAAAGCGAATAACAAGCGATATAACCACCAATGTCGCGATAATGATGTAGACACCATGTTACCAGGATGACAAGCAAATACGCTCACGGTGGGCCATTGGCGTGCCAATTCTTGTGCGAATAAGATATTACAGAGCTTGGATTCGTTGTATGCTCCCAGCGCCCAATATTTGTACGCTGGCGGAGACAAAGTTGACTGGTGTAGGTCTTCTACAGTCCGTATCGTTGCAAATCTGTATTGAAAGTGTATCTGATAACAAATATTCTTGATTTAGTTAACACACATAGAATATGTCGAGGTGTAACCTGTGCGATTCGCTGGAAACTATTACGATTCTAGGATTATTGGAGCTCAGAATAGTCTCTTTCAACAGAAGCGTCAAATAAAACTGTGACAGGTGATTGACTTGAAACGTCGTCTCGTAACCGTCCTTTGTAAGTTGATAAGGTACTCCAAACACGCCAGCATTTAATATAAGAATATGCAGGGACCTGAAAATTTCAAATAATTAAGTAATCTCAAAATATTTTATAATTATATGTAAAACTCACTTGAATTTCTGCTGAAACTGTTCGACAGCTTCACGTACACTGCTCAGTGATGATAAGTCCATTTTCAAAGCTACACAATTTGCAGTATCCTTCTCTTGTTGAATACGTCTTATAGCCTCGTTAGCTTTCTCTACATCCCGACAAGCTAATATTACATCGCAGCCGTGTAAAGCTAATGATCTGGCTGTTTCATATCCTGGAAAGTTTTATATAATTAGTTAAATTATAGGAATAAGTGTTATCATTTTCACTTACCAATGCCTGTATTAGCTCCTGTAACGAGAGCAACTTTGTTGCGCAGGTCTCGGCCGTGTAACACTGCCAAGGCAGTGCTACTTCCATCAAATCTTTGTCGCATTACTTGAGACATCTCTCTGTATTCGGTAGCGAATGCTAGTCGTGGATCGGTGTAGGTTGTTGTACGATTTGTGTGATCGATGTACAGAACTTTGCCGTCATCTGATATGCATTTCTCCCATCCAGGTGGTAAATCTATTTAATTTTTAAATTTAACATTCTGTTTTAGACTTACAGTTAACCTTTAACATTCTCAAATAATCTTAAGAAATATAACTTGGTATTGTACTCGAGAGAGAGATATTGTTTTACTTTTTATTTTAATATTATCAATTCTATCCAATATAAAATAAAATATACATTAATTAAATCTAAATATAATAGTTTCTTCATTATAAAGATCTTCCAATCATTTTCTTGATATATTTTTGTAAAAATTGAATATTCATAAATGGTTAGTAACATGATAATGACAAAGCAGTTTTCTTATGCAATTTTATAAAATTTAAAAATAACAAGTGTTTAGAAAATGACACTGAATTACAAGTCGTCATTGAATCCATCATAATTTTCAAGTGCGCAAAATAAAGAAATCGAGCATGTACCTCCGTTGACGATCTTTTTACGGCCAGTTCTAGGATGCGTCCACTGCGTGCCTTTCGTATAGTGACTGCAACACAGTATTTCGTAATTACGTTCTTATTCTTATCTATTCTAATCTATTCTTATCTATTCTAATGGGTCAAACACGATTTTTTATTTCTATCGACAAGTCAAAGATCGTTTCGCACATAAGTGCACGAGTCACGTCTTCTAGTTACTTTACGTAATAGACGTTCCCATCTAACGTCGTCCTCTCTTCCCAACCCGGCGGCAGTTCGTCCTCGCTGTCAGAGTCATTCAAAATAGTCACCATCCTCCGGACTTCGGACTCCGAAGTTCAGAGTTCGAAATACCTCCTCCTCGAGCCCAGTCTCTTTCAACTGCACTCTCTACACCTGTAAGAAGTTGGAAAAAGTACATATATATCGATCCTCCTGCTCTATCGATACTAATCGATTAGTCTTACTTCACGTCGGTTTCGAGATTAAGGTTAGGAGTCTAGTGGATGCTTCAATTGTGGCGTACATTTATTAATTAAATACGAATTTATTATCAAAGTACTGCTTAACGACGAATTATTGATAACGGCATGGCCGGGAAGCAAGGAAAAGATTTGGCGCTGTCTATGTTAAGAGTGTTACCTAGACTGTCAATTGCAAATATCCGTGATAATCCTGGCTCGAGGAAGAAACAAGTATGTTACAATAGTAACGCAGAACTGCAGAAGATGCAACAATTTCTCAGTTCACGAAAGTTTAGATACATGCAATTATTAGTATTAATTGGGCATTGCGATGTCAGACGTTTAATTTTCTGTGATTCGTTGACTATAATATTTAATATAATTTCTATAGTATTTCTACGCTAGTAAAAATATAAATATAATATTTATGTCAATATAAATATTTCACATATTATATTTATGTATTATTATATATAATATATTTTTTGAGCAACAAAATATGAATTATCGAGTTACAATTGATGTCTATGTACTTTTAATATAACTATTCTTAGCATCTGCTATTTTTGTTTAATCTTCCTTGCATACAGGAACGTGGTAGAGGTCAACATGGTGGTGATAAGCATGGTGCCCCACAAAAAGGCTCTGGTCAGAGACAGAATTACATGCGCGTGGGTTACGAGACTGGGAATACTCCCTTTTACATGAGATTCAGCAAGGAACCTTATTATAAAGGACATCAGTAAGTAAGGTAGATTTATAAGTAACAGTGTATGTTGAACTGAAAAAAAGTAAAGAAAAAAAGAATCTTATGTGTTTCAGTTTGAGACGAGAATATCCACCGCTTTCTTTACAAACGCTGCAGATGTTTATCGACACAAATCGACTGGATGTCAGTAAACCGATCGATCTTGTATCACTGGTAAACACTGGTCTGTACTGTATGAATCCGCTCTGGAGGCATGCCGGAGTTCAGTTGACAGATGAGGTAATGCCTCGCGATTTTACAATTTAGATCTTTTAACTTTAGATGTTTAGATTATAGGACTAGAACTTTTTAACTGTAATCTATTTTGAGAGTGTAACAAGGGATCTCTGTTTCAAGGGGGCACATTGCTTTAAAGCCAAAGTAAACATAGAGGTACAATGGGCGAGCGAGCACGTAATCGCCGCGATTGAAAGAAATGGTGGTGTAATTACAACCGCCTACTACGACGTGCAGAGTCTTCATGCCATGAAGGATACAGAACAGTTCTTCTGCAGAGGTAGTTTTAAAGCAATACCTGTCATTCTTGGAAAATAATCTAGCAGATTAAATGTGCCTTCTAAGATTTTTTTATACATGAATTTTTCTATAATATATAGGTGAACCGATACCGCGGAGGCTTCCGCCGCCGACGGATTGCTTAGAATATTATTCCAGCGCCGCTACGAGAGGGTATTTAGCCGATCCCGAGAAGATCTCTCATGAGCGGCTGGTACTGGCGCAAAAGTACGGCTATGAATTGCCGAAAATCGAGAACGATCCCGAATATGAGATGTTGTGCGAGCGCAAGGATCCGCGACAGATATTTTTCGGTCTGGCACCAGGCTGGGTGGTCAATCTAAGAGACAAAGTCATATTAAAACCGAAAGCCGAGTATCTAAAGGAGTTTTACGCAAGTTGAGACGAGACACGTAGGAAGATAGATATAGGGAATGCAATGTGAATAAATTGAATTTAATAAATGGTATTTTATGCGATCATTTTGTATTTTGTTATTCAAATTGTGCGACCAAATATAGTACGTATCCGCTTCGATATTAATTAATTCGCGAAGCACGCGCTTCTCGGATAAATTGATTGATTTCAACACTGCAGATGGGACTAAATTCGAATCATGGTATTAAAATAATTCTGACATTGTACTTTAAGAAAATTTATTGACTAGAATTGTTGCATTTTAATCCATCAAGTTTGTTAAAATTACATATATGTAATATTACATATATGTATTAAATTATGCGTTTTCCTACCAGGTAAGTAAACTTAAACCAGGTTCGTCAATTGATCCATGTAAGATATATGGCGCAGTGTTAATAGCTTCTGGTTTCTCACTTATGTCATGAGGTGCATTAAGTGCTGAAGGTAAGGCTTCTGTAAACATTTCCTTCACTACCCTGAATCGTATAACTTCCCCTGCATCCATAAAT